>QXDM01000182.1:0-77101 GCA_003730235.1 Pythium guiyangense | reverse complement strand
GACGTGAGTGCGACTGGTGTGCTGTTGGCTGAGCAAAGGAGACGTGACGTGTGCAGCTCGGCGCAAGTACAAGAGTGAGTGAGCTTGGAGCTGAGCTCGGATTGACTTGAATGGGTACACGAACGTCATTCGTTGCAGTCAGTGCGAGACGTGCGTGAGTGATGGTCAAACAAGGGTTGACGACTGAGTGAATCGAGGAGTCCTCCTGCTCCAGCTTGCGATCTCTGCGTTGTCGATCCTGAGAGGCCGCGTGTGTGGAGTTCGCACAGGCATCGTGCTGTAGTTGTCGTAGTGAGCAAGACTCGGCGACGGCTCGGCTCGTACTGCTGGTAATACCTCCTTTTCTCGAGCGGACTCTCGCGCTGTGATACTGCTCGTGACGTACTACTCGAGGCACAGTGAGCGACTGGCACTGGTAGCAGCGACGACACTTGCTCGCTGATGAACCAACGAGTTCGTGGAGAGTCTGTGAAGCGCCTATGCCATTGCGCTGGCGCATTTCGTCGATATATACAAAGCGTAAGAGTTGGTCAGTTCGGTGAGTGGAGGTTGTTTGGGTTGAAACCAACAACACTCTGTCGGTCTCAGGGTATGAATGTATATGATTGGCTAATAAATCACCCAATGGAAAAAAGTCTACCTAAAGATAATATTTTGCGGAATTCGCGAGGGTATTCGTTTGAGCGACTTTGTGTTACTTTTGAGGTACTGATTTAAATGATGTACAAAAACTGTGCGCTTTCCAGTCATCTAGCCAATCACATCGCTTGAAATTCCCTGTCCAATAGTGATCCCTGTCAAATCGTTCACAAAATCAGCTCGGCTTGACCTGAGAATGTATACCCTGAGCTAAACGATATCGTACTTAATGAAATATTACGCTACCTGACGAACGTGTGAGCGACGAAAATGCACCAAATTGCAAAGTCGGTCGAGATGGCGTTCAGTGTTGTTGAATCGACCCGAGTCACCACCCATGCTTCGGCATTTGCTTGCTTAAGGCTTGGCGCTAATATAGGATATCACACGCTGTGTGACATCCTATAGAGCCATTTTGACCAATCACACGACACTAGCCGATCGCTTTTGCCAGGCATTTGATATCACAGGCACCGTTCACTTGTTTATCGCACTATCGGAGAATGACCGTAGCGATCTCACAAGAAAGATCGTGATGGCGCACCAACACGTCCTGAACTCCACGACCGTGCACGCGGCTCTGCGTATGGAGCTCGAATCGACAGCCGCACTTGCCACCTTCAACATCGCTGCTTTGATGCAGCAGCTGCAGGTCGAGCTGACCACCGCCTCGCTCGCGCTTCAAGCTGACGAGCGCAAGAGCACGAGGAGTACGAGTCGAAAGAACGGCAGCGCGTCTCGCCACACGCCTTCGACGCAGCAGCCTACCTCCACTACGTCAAAGGGAGTCAACGTCACGATATGCACCAGAACTTTGGACATCGGCCGTAGCAACCTCTCGAAGCTCTTCTCACGAAACGGGGACAAGTGGCGTCATGAGTACGACCGCATGATCGCTAGCGCAAAGGGCGACTCATTCGAGATGCTGCTCCGCTCACAATCAGCGTCCACCCGCACGAAGATCGTTGAGAGCATCAATGCGACAATTGACCTTGTCGATGTTCATCTTGACTAGCTACGAGGTGCAATGCGCTTCGGTGTTTTGCTGTGTGTGCTTGCGATTGTTCTGCTCACGTGTGTGGCTCTGCGTACAGATTGCTAGAGAGATTGCTGCTGCGGTGCGGAGAGGCGTTGTCGTCCGCATCGTAGCAGGACTTTGATCAAGCTCAAGCTGCGACTTCATACATCCAAGCGTTGTCGAACGAGCTCCGTCCGCGCGTCAGTCGTGTACGTGGATCTGTCTCTGACGCTCGTTGCGCACGCTCGCTGTACTAACATGCGTGCAGTTCTGTACTGTTTGCTACTTCGAAATGCGAGAGATCATGCACGAAAAGATGTGCATCATCGATGGCTCGACTCTCATCCTCGGCTCCACGAACTGGAGTGAGTCAGGACTCGAGACGAACGCGGAGGTCGGTGCCGTGTTCAAAGACGGCGTCATCCTGAAGGAGTTCAAGGACCACTTTGAGTCACGCTTTGCGAAAGAGTACGCTAATACGGATGGCTACGCTATGCTCCAGCTCAAAGGCGAGGAGAACTGGTCGGAGCGTGAGCGCGCATAATACCACGCAGCCCAGGCAGAGCGCGAGACACGAGCAGGCACGTCGAACCCTCAGCCGCAAGACATGCGCGATTGGGAAGTGCCCACGCCAACCCGGCTTCGGAGCTTTCTGTCGACGTAGCAGCGTCGCGCGCATTGTATGAGCTCCTAGTTTGCCTGAAGCCTCTGAGGGGGAACCAATGTGTTAATTAATTTATCCATCGTCAACATCGTCGTCTCCTCCACCTCATGCCAACGCGTTGGAATGACCGTGTCTTTCATGAGATCTCGCTCCGACTGCAGAACACAGGTCTGCCTGCATCACATGCACGGCCTCGGCATGGAGAACGGCGTCATCGCAACTACTCTACGCATTGCGGGCACACAGAGTCAGACTCCAACTGCGCATTTCGTCGGTATAGAGTGCTCGTTCGACAAACGCTGGATGTATGAAGTCGCAGCTTGAGCTTGATCAAAGTCTGCTACGATGCGGACGACAACGCCTCTCCGCACCGCAGCAGCAATCTCTCTAGCAATCTGTACGCAGAGCCACACACGTGAGCAGAACAATCGCAAGCAACACACAGCAAAACACCGAAGCGCATTGCACCTCGTAGCTAGTCAAGATGAACATCGACAAGTCAATTGTCGCATTGATGCTCTCAACGATCTTCGTGCGGGTGGACGCTGATTGTGAGCGGAGCAGCATCTCGAATGAGTCGCCCTTTGCGCTAGCGATCATGCGGTCGTACTCATGACGCCACTTGTCCCCGTTTCGTGAGAAGAGCTTCGAGAGGTTTGCTACGGCCGATGTCCAAAGTTTCTGGTGCATATCGTGACGTTGACTCCTTTGACGTAGTGGAGGTAGGCTGCTGCGTCGAAGGCGTGTGGCGAGACGCGCTGCCGTTCTTTCGACTCGTACTCCTCGTTGCTCTTGCGCTCGTCAGCTTGAAGCGCGAGCGAGGCGGTGGTCAGCTCGACCTGCAGCTGCTGCATCAAAGCAGCGATGTTGAAGGTGGCAAGTGCGGCTGTCGATTCGAGCTCCATACGCAGAGCCGCGTGCACGGTCGTGGAGTTCAGGACGTGTTGGTGCGCCATCACGATCTTTCTTGTGAGATCGCTACGGTCATTCTCCGATAGTGCGATAAACAAGTGAACGGTGCCTGTGATATCAAATGCCTGGCAAAAGCGATCGGCTAGTGTCGTGTGATTGGTCAAAATGGCTCTATAGGATGTCACACAGCGTGTGATATCCTATATTAGCGCCAAGCTTAAGCAAAGCAAATGCCGAAGCAGGGTGTGACTCGGGTCGATTCACAACACTGAACGCCATCTCGACCGACTTTGCAATTTGTGCATTTTCGTCGCTCACACGTTCGTCAGGTAGCGTAATATTTTCATTAAGTACGATATCGTTTAGCTCAGGGTATACATTCTCAGGTCAAGCCGAGCTGATTTTGTGAACGATTTTGACAGGGATCACTATTGGACAGGGAATTTCAAGCGATGTGATTGGCTAGATGACTGAAAGCGCACAGTTTTTGTACATCATTTAAATCAGTACCTCAAAAGTAACACAAAAGTCGCTCAAAACGAATACCCTCGCGAATCCGCAAAATATTATCTTTAGGTAGACTTTTTTCCATTGGTTGATTTATTAGCCAATCATATACATTCATACCCTGAGACCGACAAGAGTGTTTGTTGGTTCAACCCAACAACCTCCACTCACCGAACTGACCAACACTCTTACGCTTTGTATATATCGACGAAATGCGCCAGCGCAATGGCACATAGGCGCTTCACAGACTCTCCACGAACTCGTTGGTTCATCAGCGAGCAAGTGTCGTCGCTGCTACCAGTGCCAGTCGCTCACTGTGCCTCGAGTAGTACGTCACGAGCAGTATCACAGCGCGAGAGTCCGCTCGAGAAAAGGAAGTATTACCAGCAGTACGAGCCGAGCCGTCGCCGAGTCTTGCTCACTACGACAACTACAGCACGATGCCTGTGCGAACTCCACACACGCGGCCTCTCAGGATCGACAACGCAGAGATCGCAAGCTGGAGCAGGAGGACTCCTCGATTCACTCAGTCGTCAACCCTTGTTTGACCATCACTCACGCACGTCTCGCACTTGACTGCAACGAATGACGTTCGTGTACCCATTCAAGTCAATCCGAGCTCAGCTCCAAGCTCACTCACTCTTGTACTTGCGCCGAGCTGCACACGTCACGTCTCCTTTGCTCAGCCAACAGCACACCAGTCGCACTCACGTCATGGCACGTACGCGATCGACGGCTCGCAAGAGCACAAACGGCATGCGCAGCAGCCGCAAGTTGCTCGGATCGCCGCTGCCTGGCGCAGGATCGCCCGACGTACTCGCGCTGATCACGCAGTGGCTCGCCACAGTTGTGATGATACTCGCGACGCGCGCACTCGAGTCGGACACGCAGCTGCTCCAGTGGGCCCCGTACTTGCGGACAATCTGCGCTGCATTCGCTGCGCCACCGTCGTTAGTCCTGCGCACGATCGTCGCGCGGCTCGACGGCGCAGCGGACGCAAGCGAACAAGAGTCGAACGCGCGCAACGTGGTGCTCCAAGCCGCAGTATCCGCGTACATTGCGCAGCACTGCACGTTCAAAGCTGAGGAGATGCACTACGAACTCGCGTGCGACTCGAGCGCCAGCGACCAAGTGCGCCAAAGCGACAGCAACAACAACGCGATCGAAGCGCTAGACGACAACGGCAATGACAACAGCGGCTGTCTGGCGCTGACGCTGACGCCGCAGCTCGCGCGTCCGACGAACCAGTGGGTGCCACTGACGCCCGAGGTCGAGTTCCAGGACATCTACTGCGGCTCCGTGGTGCACTTTCGGTTCCGCGCCACGACGTCGCAGGTGATCGACGCACTCATTGACTGCGCGTACGCAGAGCACGAGAGGCGCGAAGCCGAGAGAGCGCGCACGGCCACGGAGCGATACCACTACGAGCGCATCGCGAGCAACACGTCGCAGCAGTGCATTCGCGGCAGCACAGGTCTCGGTCGCGGACGAGGACGTGGACGAAGCCGAGGTCGAGGCTTCCGTCGGAGCTTTGGCGGCGGTCATGCCGCTGTCGCAGCGCGTCCACAAGCAGTGCAGACGTGTAGACGCTATCGCCTCACAGACGCGACGACGTTCGCGAGTCTGTTCTTCGACGCCAAGGCGGAGTTGAAGCAGACGCTCGACGCGTTTGCGCGCCGCGAGGGCAAGTTCGCGCCACGCCGGTTCGCGCATCGCCTCGGCGTCTTCGTTCACGGCCCGTCCGGCTCCGGCAAAACGAGCGTCGCGAAAGCCATTGCGCACTACACGCAGCGACACATCGTGAACATCCAAGCGCGCCAGCTCAAGACGAATCGCGAGGTCGCAGACTTGCTCCAGGACCTCAACTACGCCGTGCCGTCGCTCGGCACGACCGTCGAGCTCGACTTCAAAGACGTCGTGCTCGTGCTTGAGGGCATTGACGAGATCGCATTTGCATCGCCAACCGCATCAGCAGCAGCGCCGTCGAGCTACGCGTCGCGCTACCACGGCATCTCGAGCGCCGATCGCGACTTGGATGACGACAAGACCGACCGACTCACGCACCACGGCTTCCTCGCGGCGCTCGACGGCATGGTCGACACGCCGCAGCGCCTCATCGTCATGACCGCAACTGACGTGCGACGCGTCGACCCGGCGCTCGTGCGACCAGGACGCGTGCACTGCACTGTCGACTTGCAGCGCATGTCACTTGCTGCAGCACGCGCCATGATCGCGCACTACGTCAGCAGTGCGCCGCTCGACAGTGCGCAGCTCGCACAGCTCGAGGCGATCGCTGGCGATAGCAGCGACGGCAGTGCAACGCGAGCGTGTCGCTGGACGCCAGCAGAGCTCGAGGCGCTGTGTCTCGAGTGTCCCGACGTCGAGTCCGTGCTGCGCGAGCTCTCGCGATGGACAACAGGCGTGAGCGAATAGAGAGAGTGAGAGCAAACGAGTGAGCGACTCGGATGGAATGGAATGGAGGATCTCGAGCACAGCGCAGTCGATAGAGACGACGACGCCACATGACAACGACAAGCACAAGCGCCATGAACATCCGAGCTCTTTGATGCACTCTGCTTGGTTCATCGCATTCCATCAGCAGCATACAAACGTATAAACATATAACGTATACAACATGCATCCAAAGGACACAATCAAGTCGCTGCTCGTTCTTGCGTGGCTAGTCTGACCGATATGTCCTCTTACTCCTTGTCGTTGCTATACTCACTCTACTCATTCACTACGATCGTCGTTGCTCCTTCTCGATCGACAACAGCAGCAGTACGACGGAGCCACCATAGCGATTCGCGAGGACGCAAACACAAGAGCCGCTATAGCTCCAGGTCAGCATCCAAGCTGAACGACGTGGAGCGCCGAGCCGTCGCGGACGGCGCACTCTCGGAGCACGTGCGCGTCTTTGAGAAAACGTCCGGCAAAGACGATGCGCTGGTTGCTCGGCGCCATGACGCCTCCTAGCGCGTAGAGAGAGTGTGTGCTTGAGCTGGTCAATGGTCGCGTCAGGACTGATGCGAAGGGTGTGAGCGTCCATGTCTTGCTTGCTTGCTTGTGCTTGCTTGTGCTTGCTTGTGCTTGCTTGTGCTTGCTTGTGCTTGCTTGTGCTTGCTTGTGCTTGCTTGTGCTTGCTTGTGCTTGCTTGTGCTTGCTTGTGCTTGCTTGCGATGCGATACTCGTGCTCGATAGGATTGAGAAGCAGGAGAATGCGATGACAATCGATCACACCGAGGACAAACTTGATGTGCAACCGAATGTAGGCTGCTTCAACACGTAGAAACGAGTCGAGCATGGACTTGCCAGTGAACATCCGCATCGTGGACTGCATTGCCGACACTGTTGTCCAGCAAGACGAGCACGTTAAGCAAAGATGGATGGATCGATTGCAGTTTGCAGTTTGCAGTCAAGCTGGTGCCATGCGAGCAAACTCGCAAGCAAGAGCGCGCGGCTGACTTGAGCGAGACGTACACATGTGTGCAAGTGGTGGTGTGAGCTGGAAGAGCTGCAATGGTGCCACCATGAATGAACGACCCACCAGTTGCGCTGCACATACACTCGAGTTTGCTCGATGATCGTTGAGCTGTTGGCTAGAACACATAGTGACGCGAGCGAGCGCCATCGGCACACACAGTCCATGGATCATCACCGCTGTGTTTGCGTTCTGTCGTCGTCGGGAGCTGTGATGTCGGGGCGATCCGCAGACGTAGCGCTGTCTGCAGCACGTGAGCAATGCACGTGGGCGATCGAGTTGACAGCAAATCTTCCATTGCCACTGACCACCACCGCGTGCGTCGGACGGATGGACTTGCCCAGCGACGTCAGGACCGGACTGGCGCTTGTGGCGGAAGTTTGGTTATCCTCGAGAGAGAGTGTGAGCGTGACGACAGCATCTGCTCATGAGCAGCGCCAAGGACACGACGTCGCGCGCTCGTTGATGAAAGCGCAAACTCACGCGTTGCTACACGTCCCGTTCTTTCGACCGATCGCTGAACGCAAGCCGTTCAGTCGACGAACCGACGCGACCCCAAAGCGAGTGCTCCTCCTTCGCTCCTCAGCTCCGCCGCATTCTCCAACTCGCGTGGACGCGACAGCATCCAACCAAGTCTCTCCGCGCCTCGCAACAGCAGCAGCGCCACCTGCAACAGCGACGACGATGGCATCGGCGCCAGACAATGCGAACCTCGACTTCTCCTCCGAGCGCCTGTCGTACCTCGCAACGCCAGTCTCACGTGGCGCAGTCCACGTCCTGAACAACGACGGCGACGACACCAATGGCGCGTACACCGCCGTGAAGACGCCGATCGGGAAAACGGACGACTTTGCCGACGCATCAGCAGCGCACGACGTCGAAGGCGGCGCGCTCCGTCCTGGCGGTGCGCCGCGGCTCTTTAGCAAGAACCACATCGGTCTCCTTGTGCAGTACGCGGCCGTGGGTCTCGTCTACGGCACGCTCCCAGGCACGGTGTACCCGTTCTTGACTGTGTTCCTCAACATGGAGGGGACGCAGACGGCGTCGGCGCGCGTGCTCATGCTCCTGCCGTGGTCGTTCAAGGTCGTGTACGGCGTGATCTCGGACTGCTTCCCGATCTGCGGCTACCGCCGTCGCCCGTACATGCTCCTCGGCTGGGGTCTCTGCTTCGTCGCGCTGCTCGCCATGGGCTGCATGGACGCGTCGACGCCGTACTTCCCCGAGCGCTCGCTCGCGCGCATCAACCCGCTCAACTACACGAAGGCGATCACGGATCAGTTCAACGAAGACGCGCGCGACGGCGGCGCCAAGTTCATTGTCCTCATGATGCTCGCGGCCGTTGGGTACGTCGGCGCCGCCGTCGCTGCCGACGCCGTGGTCGTCGAGTTTGCGCAGCGCGAGCCCGAGGCCGTGCGTGGGCGGACGCAGACCGTGATCTACACGACGCGCACGGTCTTCGTCGTCTTGGCGCAGCTCCTCACGGCGTTCGCGTTCAACGGCGAGGACTACGGCGGCGACTTTGACTTTGCGCTCACGTTCCCGCAGCTCATGCTCGTGCTCGCGTGCGCGCTCGTGCCGGTCATTCCAGTCACGTGGCTCTGCATCGCAGAGACCAAGTGCCCTGGCGTGGACCTGAAGGCGTACATGCAGCAGCTCTGGTCGCTCCTGCAGTCGCGCGCGATGTACCAGATCATCGGCTACAAGTTCGCTTCGGGCGTCCTCGACAACTTCATCTTCGTCGCGAGCGACCCGATCGCGAACTACGTCGCCGGCGTCACGAACTGGAACCTCAAGCTCTCGGGCGTCGTCTCGAACAGCCTCTTTGCTGCGGCGCTCGTGGCCATGGGCAAGTACGGACTGCAGTGGAACTGGCGCACCGTCACGGCGGTCTCGGTGCTCGCGATCGTCGCGATCGACGCGGTCGTGACGATGCTCACGGTCTGGGACGTCGTGCGACGCCAATGGTGGTGGCTCAGCACGACGGTGCTCGAGACGCTCCCGACGAGCGCCAAGTTCATCGTGAGCACGTACGTCATCGTCGAGCTCGCGGACGTCGGGAACGAAGGCGCCGTGTATGGCCTTGTCGGCACGGTCGCGAACCTCGCGATTCCGTTCGCGAGCACGATCTCAAAGAACACGAACGCGCTCTTCGACGTCACGAACGCCGACGTCCAGAAGGACACGACGCACGTGCGCTGGGCGATCACGTACACGATCATGATCGTGTACGCGGCGAAGCTCTTGTCACTCGCGCTCTTGCCGCTGCTGCCGCCGCAAAAGGCCGAGACGCAGGTGCTGCGGCGCAAAGGCGGCTCGAGCAGCGCCATGGGCGCCTTCACGGTCGCGTACGTCGTCTTTGCGCTCGCGTGGTCGCTCATGACCAACGTTCTGTCCATCTACCCGCACACCAAGTGCCTCCGCATCGCCGGCGGCCGTGGCTGCGGCAAGAAGTGACGACCTCGACACTCGGGCGTCTTTGTGTGTGTCTGCGCGTCGACAGTCGTAGCTCTGTCTGTCTGTCTGTGTGTCTGTATGTCCATTGCAACGCGACTGCCTCCTCTCTCTCTCTTGCTCCCTCTCCATCCATCCGTTTGCTAGCGCCTCCTGTCCGTTCGCTTTGAGCCTCACGCACCAGTGCCAAACAGCATCGTTCATTCATCCATTCACTCATTCATGTACTTGTCCTACGCGTGCCTACTGCCGCAAGCGCCGCCGACTCGCCTTGGACGCACACGCGGCGGCGGCGGCTCGGTCGATCTGCGCAAAGACCGGATACATGTGCTGCGCGTACACGGGCGCGAAGCGGCACGGCGTCGTCGCGCCAAGCGGCGTCGAGTCCTTGAGCCAGCACGAGTGCGAGACGCCTGGCACCGCGTGCAGGAACAGCGCGTCGCTGCGCTCTGCGAGCGTGCGCAGGCCGTACGTGTTGTTCACGTACTCGGGCGTCTGCGTGGCGTTGAGGACGCGCAGGTCGCGGAAGCGCTCGCGCAGCTCCGTGGCGCTCGCGACGTCCTCGTACTTGCCGAGGAGTCCGCTCTGCCACGGCGCGAGGATGCCGTCGTCCGGCGAGCTGAAGAAGTGCGCCTGCGCGAGCTTGAGGAAGTTGGCGTGGCGCCGCGCCTGGTCGGCTTCGCACGCTTGGCGCTTCTTGCTGCGGCTGTTGCTGTAGCCGTCGTCGTACGGCGCGGCATCCGAGGCGTTCGCCCAGCCGGTGCACGATGCGAGGTTGTTGATGCGCGGGAGGAACGGGTTTGACCCAACCCACGGCGCGCTCAGCGGCGATCGCGCGAGACCGAGGACAGCGACTTGGCCCTGAAGCTCGGCGTGCTCGTCGAGCACGAACGAGTTGAACGCGACTTGGAACGCGCCGCTCGCAAAGTCCGCCGGCGAGTACTTGGAGAAGTTGAACAGCGTCGGCGGGATCATGCTCGGGCCGATGCGCATGGCGAACGCGAGCGCTGGCGTCGTGTCGGCGGCTTGCGGGCCATAGAAGATGCCGTTCTGCGCGCCTGCGAGGCTCACGAGACCGCGGACGTTGTGATCGTCCATGAGCTCGACGACTGCGCGCGCGAGCGCTCCGCCCTGCGAGTGGCCGACGAAGATGTAGCCGCTCGCGTAGGTCGAGGCGTTCGCGCCCGTGACGATCGTGCGGATCTGGGCGATCGCGAGGTCGACTTGGTCGTTGAGCGAGCCGGCGGAGCATGCGTTCGTGCAGAACGTGAGCGCGTGGAAGACGCGGCCGTCGGCTGTGAGGTTCTCACGGAGGTTGTCGCCCATGGTCGCGTTGTCTGTGAGGCCGTGGAAGAAGAAGACAGGGAGCTTTTGCGTTTGCGTCTGCTGTTGTGGAGCGCTGACGCGGACGTGGAAGCGACTTGCGCTCGCACGAGGCAGGCACAGCGCGAGGCAGAGGCTCGCGACGAGCAGCAGCGAGAGCGCGCGCACGCAGTGAGACAGCGCCATCGTCGACTGGCTTGGCGAGAAGCGCGTGAAGCAGGAGCAGGCGTGCGTGCGTGTGCGAAGGCGCGCGAATCCGCGAATGAGCTGGAGCGAGCGTCGAGGAAGCGTCGCGATCCTGTCCTGTTGACCATTCGCTTCAGATCATGTTGAAGTGAGTATCCTCGAGCGACTCAGAGTTGAGTCGCACATAGGTTCACTGCAGTTGATAGCACTTCAGTATGCCAATTCGGACTCAGAATAAATCATCTCTGAGGCAGGGTCAATGGGTACACTTGTTGGATCTTGCATGGATCTTTGGGTATGTCAATTCACTCGAGCAGCTGCAAGGAGCAGCACGTACGCCGCTCGTCCGTTGCTACCAGCGATGCCTGAATCACTAGCGACGAAGCTAGCCAACGTGCGGGCTAACGCGTGAGAGAAACCTCTATCTGAAGCACACACACACCGCAATACGCGCCATGATCGCGCACTACGTCAGCAGTGCGCCGCTCGACAGTGCGCAGCTCGCACAGCTCGAGGCGATCGCTGGCGATAGCAGCGACGGCAGTGCAACGCGAGCGT
Organism: Pythium guiyangense; assembly: GCA_003730235.1. Lineage (NCBI taxonomy): Eukaryota > Oomycota > Peronosporomycetes > Pythiales > Pythiaceae > Pythium > Pythium guiyangense. Next base: position 65,362 of record QXDM01000182.1, on the reverse strand, counting down.
GTCGCTGGACGCCAGCAGAGCTCGAGGCGCTGTGTCTCGAGTGTCCCGACGTCGAGTCCGTGCTGCGCGAGCTCTCGCGATGGACAACAGGCGTGAGCGAATAGAGAGAGTGAGAGCAAACGAGTGAGCGACTCGGATGGAATGGAATGGAGGATCTCGAGCACAGCGCAGTCGATAGAGACGACGACGCCACATGACAACGACAAGCACAAGCGCCATGAACATCCGAGCTCTTTGATGCACTCTGCTTGGTTCATCGCATTCCATCAGCAGCATACAAACGTATAAACATATAACGTATACAACATGCATCCAAAGGACACAATCAAGTCGCTGCTCGTTCTTGCGTGGCTAGTCTGACCGATATGTCCTCTTACTCCTTGTCGTTGCTATACTCACTCTACTCATTCACTACGATCGTCGTTGCTCCTTCTCGATCGACAACAGCAGCAGTACGACGGAGCCACCATAGCGATTCGCGAGGACGCAAACACAAGAGCCGCTATAGCTCCAGGTCAGCATCCAAGCTGAACGACGTGGAGCGCCGAGCCGTCGCGGACGGCGCACTCTCGGAGCACGTGCGCGTCTTTGAGAAAACGTCCGGCAAAGACGATGCGCTGGTTGCTCGGCGCCATGACGCCTCCTAGCGCGTAGAGAGAGTGTGTGCTTGAGCTGGTCAATGGTCGCGTCAGGACTGATGCGAAGGGTGTGAGCGTCCATGTCTTGCTTGCTTGCTTGTGCTTGCTTGTGCTTGCTTGTGCTTGCTTGTGCTTGCTTGTGCTTGCTTGTGCTTGCTTGTGCTTGCTTGTGCTTGCTTGTGCTTGCTTGTGCTTGCTTGTGCTTGCTTGTGCTTGCTTGTGCTTGCTTGTGCTTGCTTGTGCTTGCTTGTGCTTGCTTGTGCTTGCTTGTGCTTGCTTGTGCTTGCTTGTGCTTGCTTGTGCTTGCTTGTGCTTGCTTGTGCTTGCTTGTGCTTGCTTGTGCTTGCTTGTGCTTGCTTGTGCTTGCTTGTGCTTGCTTGTGCTTGCTTGCGATGCGATACTTGTGCTCGATAGGATTGAGAAGCAGGAGAATGCGATGACAATCGATCACACCGAGGACAAACTTGATGTAACGATTGGATTGGCTATAGCAACATTTTGAGTGTACATTACGAAACGAACTCAAATATTTCGATTACCTTGCAAAATGGCACAGTGTCTGCCCCATTAGTAGCCTCAATGCCTAGGAGAATGACACGCCGAGATCTATACACAGCATAGAGGTGAACAGGAAAGACATTACGAGGAGAGAGTAGGCTGGGCGACGTGGTGTGTTGCAACGAGCTGCTGACCTCGTCCACTCATTCCAGAATCAACCTCGAATGGAGCTGCCGACCTCTAGCCGCATCTACCAAGATGCTGTGTTGGCAACATGACTCGCCGACAAACGACCAGTAGCCAGAACGCGAACCGACTACACCAGCAGCCTTCGCCGCTTCACCACGTTCTGTGAGCGCGAGGGGTTCCCGAACCCTCTGCAGCAGCGCTTTGTCGAGCTACAGAGCGTACTTGCAGCATACATCAACCAGCTTGTGGACTCGAACACGAGCAAGCAGCCACCCGAGAAACTACGCGCAGCGCTCTCATGGCACAACAGCAAGCTGGAGATGCTGATCGGCGGCCACCCCCACGACGATTGGATCGTAGACGCCGTGCCAGATGGACGCCAAGTGCCGCGAGGAAACCCCGCAAAGTCGGCGATGATCAGCCAGATCCTCGTCGGACTGAGCAAAGTCAAAAGGCGCGAGCGAATGACGACATGAGCATCACCCATGTCGCTCCCAAAGCTGACGGAGTTGATAGACTACCTTCATAGCGAGTCGGTGTTCAGCGTGACTGTGGGAGTTTGGCTCTCGGAGGTGTGCTCGCTGAGCTTCTACGGCACGTGTCGCATCAAATCAACGAAGTGCTGCTGATAAAAATGGCTACATCCAGCTCGGTCTTCCGCGCGCCTCACGTATACATCCCGATCTAGCGATCCACTACGACTGCTGTACGATCCGCGGCCTCAAAACCGACCACGGCCCTTTGGCAAGCCGCACGTACCGCCTCCACCGATTGTCCAAGACGAAGGAAGCGGCAGAGGCGCTGACGCACGTCAAAACGTGGTTAGATCACGCTGAGAAGATCCTGACTCACAAGTGGCAGCACGACGAGTTCGGATTCCCAGATCTGACGAAGACCCCACGCGGCTCCATCAAGAAGGCTTGACTCCAGAACAACGTCAAAGCCAGCGCTTCGTTTGCGAATGTCGCCGTGAAGTGCAACGCTCCGATGGCTGTCAGCACCTTCACTCAAGTGCTCAACGTCGCAGCGGCTGCGTGCGGCATCAACGAGAGCATCCTCGGCGGCATTATCTGATTCACTTCGCACTGCTTTTGTCACGGGAGTGACTTGCTTACACTATAGCAGAGGAACCTTGAGTGTAATGTGTGTTTTTCAACTCTGAGGTTTTTGATTTGGTTTTAAAAAGTGCTCTCCACTAAAGTATACAAGTACTGAGAGCCACTCAAATGCAGGGCGCCTCTAATAGGAGTCCCTCTCAAAAGAGATCCCTCGCTAATAGAACACCTCGTAAAGCGAATATGAATGAGTGACGGTCTGCTAGTCGTACCTAGCAGAGAGTGAACGGTGACCCCGTTACAGCTTTCGTCATGGCGGCGCACAGTACTGCTACATGTTTGCCCCCGAAGGGCAGTGATGTTCACTCAAGTGACGGGCGAGATGGTCGCAGAACGTGCGGAACGAGACCGTCGTTCGTTTTTTTACGACGTGCACGACTGCGAAGAGAGCGAGCTAAGCAACGCTCTGGCACCAGACGCTGTCGGTCAAGGGAACATGGTCTGCGCGCTCAACGACGCTCAGTCGTTTACCGCCTCGGACGTGACACCTGTTGACCACTACCTCGATGGTGGAGTGTTGCCGCATAAGGTCTCGTTGCTCGACAGCATTGAGTGGTGCGCCAAGAGCTGGAGCAGCATCGCCCCAGACACGATTCGCCACTGTTGGCGACACGCTGGGCTGTTGGTTGATAGATCTCAAATTGCAGCCCTTTTGTGCGACACTTATCTCAAAACAGTACTTGTGATTTCTACCCTCTGTATGTTGTGTTTGTGTATAAACAGTATTCTTAAATTGAATCGATTTTCCAATCCACAATTGAGAGAACTATATAGTATGTATGCAATGAATCTGCACCAAATTACTACTCAGAGTCCAGGACGTAATCCTCGTCAGATTCGTCCTCCTCTTCAACACTTGAGTCCAACCACACGATCACCTCGGCGATAAATGGCTGTTCACCAGCATCTTCGTCATTTTTGCCCGTGTCCACAGGAAATGGGTACGTGCAGACTAGGCACTTGAACCAGTCAGGCCGACGCTCGCCAAAGAGCGCCACGTTGCACACGACGATGCAAGCGAGATCGAACATGTGGCAGCACTGTGGACCTTCCAGCGCAAGACCTGAGATGCGCTTGTGGTACCAATCACATGGGGGGCTGGGCTCACGACAACGACGAGCGCGTCTTCATCAATTTCCAGTAAACGACGGCAGTTGGAGCAGCGGTAGTCATGCTCACGAGCTGTCAGGGCAGGGATTGAAGTAGGGCTGGCTGCAGACATGTCTAGTACAGACCCAGTTGTCGTCATCGTCAAACGGGCACAGGCAAATCGGGCACTCACTTGCACTGATGTGATAACGTGCCTCGCTTTACCAGGAAGCGGTTCCAGAAGCGCTTATGTGCTCTTCTGCGACTACACATCTCGAGTCTGGTCGGCATTGGTCGCAGAACCAGTTAAGATGCTCCAGAACAGGCGACACAGCGCTACCTGCGACGTGGATAGATGCGGTTCCACCAAAGGTGTCGTTAGCAGCCGGCTCCTGTGACTTGTTGCGCGTCCGCGACCGAGTCCACAGCTTGCATCTATCGCAGGACGCGTGAAGAGGCCACAGAGCAAGCGACGTGCAACGCATATGGACTTAGTTGCGCCAAGAGAGTCGGCGGCGGCCAGTTCAAGCGACTCGTTGCGCATTCTCGGTCACGCTATTGACGTTCAGGGTCCTCGTCGGCGCTCACGAAGTTGTAGAAGCCACACGATCCCGCCGCGAATGGTCCTCGTCGACCAAGATCTGATCCCACGACTCTCCTGCTACCGACTCGCCCGTTTGCTGCCACATTAGCGTCATCCCGCGACTCCTGCGACTTGCCGACAATGAATCTGCGCCAGCGAGCCAGTCCAAGTGGCCAGCGCGTGAACCCACGAATATCCAGCGTGTCTGCAAAGACACGCGGACTCTTGTGGCGGTCACAAGCTGTGCAACTATCACAGGTAATGGTCGCAGAGTGTGCAACCAGCACGCTCTTGGGTCAGTGAGCGATAACAACTAGCTTAGCAACAACAGCACTCATAGTCATCCATAACTTTTACCAATAAACTCGCCAATTTGCCAGCAACTGCACAAGTGTCCTCGACTCTCCTTGACCTCGACCGTTCAGCGGATACTCTCGGTCGTGTCTTCCTGCAGCGGCACAACGACTGCAGATCGACCGTGACCTTAGAGAGGTTACCTGCGGAAGCGTAGGCAGAGTGGTGTGTGCTTGTATATTGGGGTTTCGCCTGCTGTACTATACACAAATACATCTTGGCGCTGGGCTTTGGGGCGAGCCCATTGCGATTGTGTACTTAATATCGTGTTGTGCGTAAGTACTGTGATATCGTGACACTTGGTTTAGGACCAGGCGCCAAGGCGAGTCATAGCACCGCGCTTTTGAGAAAAACCAAAAGAGACCCAAGAGTGCCAAGGCGCCACGTAGAAAACTACGCGTGCCTGTGGCAGGTCCCATACAAAAAGGGAGATATTTCCTCCCGGCAGGTGCGATTGAGAATATCTCGCCGTGCCACCAGTCCGGCGAGTACCAAGAGGACTCCCGTTGACTACAGGTCTCGCAGAATCGCCTGCGATTGACCACCATCGTCATCCGCGACCACTCCTGCAAGAGTACGGTCACAGGACTTGACGTGAACACCCAGATTGTGCCCGGCGAAGCACCTGGAGGGCAAGAGCTATCGCCCATACGGTTGCGATCCCACCTCAACAAAAGCAGATCACAAGAGAAGGCAAGAAGACGAAGAAAACGGCGCGCGCGCTCCTCGACGTTCCTGCGATTCCAGGCCGCCGAAGAAGTACGCTCATAGCACGCGAGCCGACCTCCTGCACGTATTGCACGGATTCAACGAATGCATCAAGATTACACAGTGTGAGGTCTGACCAACTGGGTCTCGGTAGAGTCTCACCCCTTGGATCACACCCAAGACTCCCTTACTACGTGCAAGACTCCACTGCTGCTGTCGAAGGCGGCCCAAGACCTCCCAGGACCAAGCTCCTCGCAAATTCCAGCTCCAGGAAGAACCAGGACGCCCCAGGACTCACACGCACGCTGCAAGTCCCATGAAGTACCAGGGTACTTGCCAGCGTCGCAGGAGCAAGGCCCCGGAAGAACAAGGACGACTCAAGACCGCAGCAGCCCTCCGAATTTGGAGCTCACATGATAACACTGAATCAAAACGGACGATGCTGACTTGTTGCTCCTGTGGCTATTTAACATCGTTTGCTTCGACTTTGGTGGCCCTTTATTGAACGCGATCTTTGACTTCTGTGTATTGATGTTGAACTAACTCCTTATTCATTTCCTCGCATTTACCCGAAACCACGATCGCTGTCACTATTTCCACATTGACTTCAACTGACATTCAGGAGGACTGTTGATAATGCCGAACAACGGCGAATCAGATGCCACGTCGTCGTCGTCAGCCACGACGCGAGCTGTTGAAGACGTTCTGTCGTGCTTCGCGCCGTGTTCTAGTGAAGCCGATGTGCTGTCTCTTGGTGACGTCTTGCGGCAAGTTCTACCGATGTCATACACCGATATGTTTGCTGGTGCCGAGCGTGACGAAAAGAGATTCCTTTTACCCACTGGTGGCAGTGTTCACACATGCTGCACGAGTTGGAGGGGATGCGCTTGCACGATCCACGCTGAAGCCGGAGAAGGTTATCGGGACGCGAAAACTTGTACAAGCACGTCTCGAACGTATGGGGTTCATCCATCTGTTTGGAAAATACAAGTGATTTTGAATTCTAAGTGCCAGTCAAGCGATACTTACACAATTTCACGTGCGATGAAACTCATCGCACCAGTATAGCTGGAGCAGACAGCTTCGCTGTGATATCGATAATGAAGTCAAATCTTTTCCTGTCGTGAGCAAACGGCTGTTCGCACTGATGCGATTCTATTACAATTATAGCCTCATAGCCGCAAAATTTATAGAAACCAAACCCGAAGATCATCACTTGCGTGACAAGAGAAAATATATGCAAATGTATATGTCGTACAAATATTTTACATTTGTACTAGTTGTTAATGTGGACCCACCCAAATCAAATGGAAATTTTAAATCAACATATCGTTTGTGAGAAGGGATAGAAGGAACTATCTACCTCGATACAAATTATGATAAATACATACAGCTTCAAACATTAGATATTATCCAAACAGTGTGTTATACAATGTCCAAGACTAAATATATGTACTTTGAACTCATACATATTAGTGTTCATCTATTTGTACTTCTACGTCAAAACGACGACAACCTCGGTTGATAGTAAATTCACAGTCGTCTTAGAGCGTCTACCATCACCAAGTGTCCTTTGTTGTGAACACTATGTCCTTGGTGCGCCTTGCGAAGCCAGACCAGGTACGCTGTTTAGCCCATTCAGGCGCGTTGTTCTCGAACTGCTGCGTTTGATTGAAGCTCAATCGTAATTGTTTATGAGATGGAGTTAAGAGTTCAGTAGTACAGTATAGACTTGTTCGATTTTGGCTTTTTACTAGAGTCCAAACGCATTTACTCAGCTGTTGCGCATTATGTTTGTACATGGCGTTTTGGACAGGTTTTTGCACAGTAGTTTGTCAACCATTATTTGTCGTTCAAATGTATGTCTGCAACAATATTCAGACTATCAGAGCGAAAAGGGATGAACTGTCTTGATATTCGTTTTAGGAATAAAATCGACAGATGTGTGTGGCAAAGCGAGCAAGCGATCAAGAGTGCCGACGTCGATCGAGGTGTGCATGGCAATACCACCACTTATTTTACTTGAGCATGCACGTGTTGGTGTCTTCGCAAGACATGCGCATATCTAACAAAGTTTGCATGGTAGATCTTAATGCCACACGTCAGTTAAGAGCAGCTCGTGACAGATGATTGGTCTGACACGCATTCACAATTTAGGACAAGAGATCTGTATTCTCAACACTATTCTTCTGGGTGTGTCAAATGCGCAGGGTGTGCGAATAGAGGAATACTAGTCTGTTCCACAATATGAGCTCGGTGCGATCTCATACTTTGGAACAGACTAGTGCCCCATAGACACTCGAACGACGGACGAGAGAGCTTTAGTCTGACAAAGTGCGAGAAATGCAAAGATTAAGAATGTCCGATGAAAGGTCGAATTTCACGCTCGTCGTCTAATGAGTGGTTATAATGGCGATTTGTGCGAAGCAAGCGATTTTTGACGTTGAAATGAGACTTTCTGTTCAAAAGTCGAATTTCGCTCGAAAGCGGCTGGATGCTAAGACAACTGATCCAACCATTTTCAGATTTTGGACTGACAAACGGATTTCGACACTGTCTCGAGTTGTGTGACATATTTCTTTAGTTAGAATGTCATACAAAGTGGATGTCGTGTAATTCGTATTCATTGACGAAGTGCATAGGCTCTCTACTCTTTTTCTTTATCATTTGTGTGTACCACCCAAAACATACGGAAATTTAGAAAACAAACACAGGGTTTCTAAGAAGTGCCTTGACAAGCAAAAGTAGCTTAAATTGAGCTCGATACAAAGTGCAAGTGATTACAAACAACAACTTATTAGGATGATGACAAGTTGAGTGCCCTTTTTCTCATTTTGTGTTGCCCACTAAACCATACGGAAAATATAAAGACAAATGTTTTTTGTGTCCAGTTCGAGTTAGCCAATCAGAGGTTAGATCAGCGCCACGTAGTCTTGAAAATTATATTTTCCGCCAAAAATTATGTTTTGTGTGATCAAAACTGCAGAAATATGTTAAATAATGATTCTAAACTACGGCCATTGCCGCGAAATTTTGAATACTTTAATCAAGTGAGTGGAACGAGATTTGAAATCTCGTTCCAAAGTCTACTGAAGCCAAGTAAAAGTTCCAAAGTGCGCTTTTCGCACTATCGAAACATCATTAGCCGGCTATAGGTATACTTTAATCAAGATAAACGATGTCTGTTTGGCGACGACCTCGCGATAGAACACAACAGACGTCCTAAAGTATATTTTAATCAAGATAAACGATGTCTGTCGGTGCTGTTATCCTTACGTGCGCGTGCGAACCGCACTTAACAACGCTTCTGACACGCATCAACCGGTTGACATGACTGCTCGACACTTCGCAACGACACCTCGCTCGCTTGCTGCTGGCCTCGACACTTCGCAAGTTCCCTCTGCGGTCGCTGACTTCCAGACTTGCCGGTAGCGCGCGCTCACCACGACGCAATGGCTGCGAACTTTTGCGTACAATGCGGCGCACCCCGCACGGACGGACGAGTGTGTCAGCTCTGCGGCGCAGCGTACGTCACGCCAGTCGCTCGATCTGCATCGGCGTCTGCTATGACGCACAGCAGTCAGAACAGCGCCACTAGCCGTAGCGCGTACAGTCAGCTGAGCGACAACGCTGTCCGCGCAGACCAGAGCAGCACCAGCAGCGTCGAGAGTGCCGACTACAGCCACACGCACCACCACACGAACAGCAACAACAGCAGCAGTCTCCGTCGTGTGCAGTCCGTACCGATCACTGCGTCGAGTAGCGCGCACGCACCGTCGCAGTCGCGCACGATCTTCGCTCGGCGCTACGCAGACCACCCGACCTGCGACGTCTGCAGCAGCACGTTTGATGTCGCGAAGCGGCGCCACCAGTGGTGCGTGCAGTGCTGAGTGCTCGTGCGCTCTTGTCGCTCGACAGCGACCGCCATCCGCCTTCAAGCTACTCACATTCCTTCTACTTGTCTGTCTGTCTGGCAATGACCCGCTAGTCGCAAGTGCGGGCGCTTCATCTGCGGCGCGTGCTCGCCGGTGCGGCTGCTCATACCGTGGGGCGAGCAGATCGAAGGCGCCAAGGGCTACGACAAGTCTGTGCCACAACGCGTGTGTCTCCACTGCGCACCGGCGCTCCACCCGATGCAAGACGACCTCGTCGCGATGTACGCGCGCTCGAACGCCGAGAACCATCACGAGGCGAAGGGCCGACTGCACTTGCCGTACACGAGCTCGCTCGCAAAGGAGTGCCAGCACGCGGCCGACATCGTCGGCAACTTCTTCCGGGACGACAACGCGGCGGCGAGCGACCGGTCAATCCCGGTCGCGCTCTTGGAGAACGCGCAAGGGCTCGCAGTCATGACGATCGTGAAAGCCGGCTTCATGATCGTCGGGAAGCTTGGCACGGGTCTCGTGCTCGCAAAGCTCGAGGACGGGACGTGGTCCGCGCCGTCGGCCATCGGGACAGTCGGACTCGGCGGCGGCTTTGAGATCGGCGGCGAGATCGTCGAGGTGATGATCATCTTGGGCTCGCGCGGCGCTGTCGAAGTATTCCACAAGCCGCAAGTGAACCTCGGCGCTGGCTTGGACATCGCTGTGGGGCCGTACGGACGCTCGGCGACTGCCGCCGCAGCGCTCAGCACCACGCGTCTGAACGCGAACTACAGCTACTCACACAGCAAAGGGCTGTACGCCGGCGTCTCGCTCCAGGGCTCGGTCATCGCGACGCGCAACGACTTGAACCGCAAGTTCTATGGCCGTGACTTGGAGCCAAAGGAGCTGCTCAGCGGTGCGGTTGCGCCGCCCGTGGCAGCGAAGCCGCTCTACGACGCGCTCTTTAGCGCGATGCACCACGTCGACACGCACAAGGACGTGCAGGCGGAGCGCGCGGCGCTGATGGGCGCGTGCCGGATCTGCCAGTGCCCGACGTTCGCGGCGCACTCGCTGCAGCGCTGGAACAAGAAGTGCAAGCACTGCGACCACATCCACTAGGTGACGTAGCAGTCTGCCGCGGCCGCTAGGTTGATTGGCATCCTGGTGTGTGACATGAGCACACTGGATTATTGTATGAACCAGCTTGCTGTTGGACCTGCTCGACTCAGCATCGCGACGTGAGCGATTAGTATGATGCGACGGATGGAGTGATGAGTAGAAGATGGCGCCATGCGCGATTGCGACGTGGACGAATCTCCGAGATGCCGCGGATGAACGCACACGATCGCTCGATCCCAAGGCGCACTTGCAAACCTGCTCCGTACGCGCACATCTGTCATCTGACCGACGAAGATGCCGCCTGCTGCCGCCGACTCGACGCTCCTGTCCTCATCGCCATCGGGGCCATCGGTGCTCGTGGTGTTTGACTTTGACCACTCGCTTGTGAACGACGACTCGGACATCTTCATCTTCAAAGAGCTCCAGCCAGCGCTGTTGCTCGAGCTCCAGGACCGATGGCCGCACACGCAGTGGACACAGCTCATTGACGAGCTGCTCCAGCGCCTCGCGCTCGAGCGACCGGAGCTCTCGGCCGACGACATTCGGCAGACGCTCGCGCGCATTCCAGTGCAGCCACGCATGCTCGATGCCGTGCGCCTCGCTGTCGAGAGCTACGGCGCAGAGCTCCACATCGTGAGTGACGCGAACACGGTCTTCATCGAGAGCATGCTCGAGCACCACGGCCTTGCGCCGCTCGTGCGCAAAGTGCACACGAACCCGTCGCACTTTGAGACTCTCGACGGCAGCGCTGCAGACAACGCGAAGACAGCGGCGACGTGCTTGCGCGTTGAGCGGTACCACAGTCCACAGATCCCGCCGCACGGGTGTCCGCACTGCCCTGTGAACATGTGCAAAGGCCGGATCCTCGACGCGATCCAGCGCGACCGCGCGTTCACGCACGTGCTGTACGTCGGCGACGGCAAGGGCGACTTTTGCCCTGTCACGCATCTTGCGAGGTGCGTACTTGTGTCGTTCTGCTGTTGCTGCTATCGTATGACTAGAACAGAGACTCACACACTGATGTGCGCATTGCTACTAGCCACGACATGGCGTTTGCTCGCGAAGGCGCTGAGCCGATCCGTGGACCCTTTGAGCTCCTCGAGGCGATCAAGGCGCAACGTGAGGCCGTGCAGGCGACGGTCGTGCCGTGGCGCACTGGCGACGACATCTACGCGCACTTTCAAGCGTTCTTTGCCTCGCTTTGTCGCTCAGCATAGCGTCTGAAGCCGCGTTTGATCTAGCACGAGTGTCGTCAAGAGGTGGACACTTGGCAGCATACTGAACACAAGACACTTGAACAATAGTATTGCCATTATTGTATTGCATTGTCATCGCCATGAGCAACGACGATCCGATCCTCACGCACTCAGCCACGGCGTCTTGGTCATGAACGTCACGTGCACGAGCGCGCAGGCGACGCCGATGATGAGCACGGAGAACCAAAAGACGTCGGTCCGCGCCACAGGTGAGCGCTGCATCGGCAGGATCTCGACGATGCTGAACGCGCCGAGCGAGACGCAGAAGCTCCAGGCGCCGCTCACGAGACCCTCGAGCACAAACTGGCGCCGGCCGCTCGGGTGGAAGAGGTACAGACCAAAGTGCGGGCTGAAGTAGAACAGCGGCGCGCGGTGGATGAGCGAGTGGAACACGCCGCTGTACGCTGCGTACGTCACGCCGGCGCTCCAGACGAACCAGACGAAGCGCCCCGAGAGCGTCCGGTGCAGCAGCGCGCGGTTGTCGTACGCCACGACGCCCAAGAACGCCATGAGGCCGAGCAGCGGCACGAACTCCATGACCGAGAGCTCGTCACTCGAGCTGCTGCTGCTGCTGGATGACGCAGCAGCAGGTGGCACGACGCCTGTGCGCGCAGACGATGCAGGCGCGAGGCCGCTCTTGATGAACCACTGGCGCACAAACTCGCTCGTGATCGCAGCGAGCGCGTCTTGAGGGCGTTGTTCGTTGTCTGCTGCAGACTGGGAACGCGACGCTGCGGAGGCCAAGAGCGTCGAGGGCGACGACAGATCGAGGGCGTTCGTCTCCGGGTGCGGGTAGCGCTGGAAGCCTCTGGCAGTGCGCGGTCCGAGCCAGAGCAGTGACGGCGTCGCGGTCGCCACACGGTGCTGCAAGTACGTCACACACAGTCCGTTTGATCGAGAGTGAGAGTGAGGAACGAGGCGATAGGAAGCGCAAGAGCGAGAGCAAGAGAGCGCAGACGCGTACATAGCGAGCCATGCGCGGCAGGAACTGCGTTGGGACGCGCAAGATCTGTAGTCCCGACGCCTTGTACGCTCGCGCGACCGTGGTCATCGCAGCTCGCAGGAGCTCGCGTTGCTCGGCGTGGGCAGTGCGGCAAGTCTGCGCTGCAGTAGACACCTCGCTCTCATCTGCATCATCGTCGTCTTCACTCTCCTTCTCTTCTTCTTCCTCTTCACTGCTGCTGTTGTCGTCGTTCACCTCGGCGCACGCTGCGGCGCTGTCGTCGCCCTCGAAGAAGAGCACGAGCGGCGTGGAGCGGGTCTTGGACAGCACCAGCGCCTCGTACTGCTGCCACGTGTGCTCGAGCTCGTCGTGCGTCCCTGCGAGCGTGAAGAGTGCGCTCTGTGCCTCTGGCTGTAGCACGAGCGACTGCGCCGTCGCGACGCACGCGAGCGCCGCGCATGCTGCGACTGCAACTGCGAGCGCTTTTGTCGTCGTCATGCGCATCTTTTTGACAAGTGGGCACGATGGCCAGTTTGACAACCTTCTATTCGCACGCACGACTTGTCATTTGTATACTTCAATGCGAATGCCATCTCATTCGTTGGGCAAATGCAGATCCATTGACATCATCACGTGTCGTCCTCATGCAACGCACTACGCTCTCGCTCTCCGTCGAGTGAATCGCTGCGTTACGCGACAAACGTCGTCGGCTCGGCGCCGACGCCCCCTGCGTGCTGGTGCACGAGCTTCGCGAGCGCGAGCGCAAGAGCGTCCGCATCCGCCTGCGTCTGCGCCTCGGCGTACACGCGCACGGCATCCTCCGTGCCGGAAGGCCGGATGAACCCGCGCCCCTGCTTGCCGCTGTACGCCGCGAGCGTGTCTGCGATCGCCGCGCGGAGGGCGTCGGGCGCGAGCACCTGCGTGTCGTCAACGTCGTCGGCCTTGAGGACGCTGCGATCCGCGACCTGGACCTTCGTCTGGCGGCTCGGGAGGTCCGTGTACATGCGGTCCCAGTCCGCGATCGACCAGTTGCGCTGGATCAAGAGCACTTCGACAAACAGGAGGTCGCTCATGGCGTCGCCAGTCGCCTGGTTGATGAGCTGGTGCGCCGCGAGGAGCTGCGCGAGCGCGAGCTTCTTGCGCTCGTCGTGCAGCGTGTTCTCCCACTTGTGCAGGCGCTCGACGAGCGCGTCCTTGAGCACGACCGTGCCGTGGCCGTTCGCCTCAAAGTACACGCCGACGTCGAACTCGGTCGCGCGCTTGTGGCAGTGCTTGACGCCGGTCTTCGCGAGCGCTACGCGGATGCCGCGCGCCTGGAGGTACTGCGCCGCCGCGCCGTTCGCGTACGCCGTCTGCACGACGCCAAACGTCACGCCCTCCTTGTCGAGCTCGAGCGTCCGGAGCTTGTCGGCAAAGAACTCGGCAAAGAGGCACGCGATCTTGTCGCCGTCGAGCAAGTGCCACGCGCCGTCGGCGTCAAAGTAGTGGAACACGACGCGGTCGGCGTCACCGTCGAGGCTGCAGTAGCGCTTGCCGCGGTCCGCGTCGCGCGAGAGACCGGCAGGCGGGCGCTGCGCTTTCTGCACGTGCTCTGCGCCGCTCTCGTGGTTCAACTCGCCGTCGCTCGGCGTGTTGAAGATCTCGAGGTGGAGCGACTCGCCGAGCTCCTTGGCGAGCTTCGCGAGCTGCAGCGCGCCGACGCCGTGCGCGCAGTCGACGTACAGCGGCGTGCGCATCTCGAGCTTCTAGAGCGCGCAAGCGTGTACGAGGTCAGTCACACAGCGAGTGGCGAGTACGAGACGATGAGACCGACGTACTTTGGCGTCCATGCCGGCCGTGAGCTGCTTGAACGCGTCGGTGAGCATGTTGTAGTAGCCGACTTCCGACGCCCAGTCGCCGCGGTTGAACTGCTCGTAGTTCCACATGCGCACGAGGTGGTGCAGCTGCGGCGTCGTCTGGAGCCCAAAGTCGAGGACGTTGCCGCCGACGACCAACGCGCCTTCGCGCGCGAGCTCTGCGAGGCTCTGCAACATGATAGCAACAGTGTGAGTCGACTGAATAGAGAGAGAGAGACAAGTGCACGACGCACCTCGCTCGACGGCCGCGTGTCCTTGGCGATGAAGACGTTGCCCGTCTGGTCCAAGTTGATCTTCTCGGCCATGATGATCTCGTCGAGGATGTCGACGACCTTGTCCGAGCTCGCGTTCGCCAGTTGCACAGCGTACTATAGCAGCACAGACATACACAAGCAATCGGTTCATGCACGCAAGCAGCGAGCGTGAGCAGGACTCGGCAATCGCCTCTTACTCGATGCAGACGCACAAAGGACGCACCTTTTCCCACGACTGCTTGAGCATGTCGCCGCGCGGGTCAATGAGCTTCAGACCATTGTCCGTGCTCGGGTTGTGCGACGCCGTGATCATCACGCCCGTGATCTTGCCCTCGCACTTGGAGCGCAGCACCGCGAGGATCCCCATGCGGTGGCACGTCGACGGCAGCAGCGACGCCTCTTCGCGGAAGCCCGCCGTGCCGTACAGCAGCGCGCGGGCACCGAGCGCCTGCGGCTTGACGTACTTGGCCACTTCGTCCACGACGCGCGGGGTCTTGTCGGCGATGCTCATGGCGCTCATGCTCACTCGCTCGATGATGGATCGCTCCGTCGCTCGTCGCTCGTCGCTTGTTGTCTGCTGTTGTAGCTCGTGCTACTGGAACTGTGTGAGAGGGAAGGCGCGACCAAGTTGGTTGCCGAGCAGCGCTACTACGTGGGCTCCTTTTCTCTTGCATTTTGTATGCTTGGTCGGGAATCAGAGACGTTCGAGATCGTCGTCACATCGATCGATTTGTTGCAATCGGACTTTGTCGAATTGCAACTGCGACAGGCACTCTGGATCTCCCTAGCTTTTGTCACTACGACTACTACAAATGCAACAGCACACAACCTGCTCACACCAACGCACAAGACGCACAGACGACCTACACGGCGACGTGACATCCGTCTTTACGACACAGCTGAGAGATATCAGCTCTCGCAAGCGATCTATAGATGACTACTGTGTATTACATCCGTTTCAAAACAATTGCAACGTCGAAGCAGCACAGTTTTACAACTCTAATGTGTCACGTATGTGGGCGAGACTGACGAGCAAATTAGTGTGTTTGACTCTTCATCCATGGCGAGCCTGACTGAGCGCCGACCCGTCGACCGCGACGAGACGCTCGAAGCATTGCACGACGCGTGACCACAAGCACGCTTGACTGTTCGGGCGGCAGTGTGTGGCCACCATCCATCCACACTCCGCCGTCATGCGCACACCGGAACGCACCGCGTTGTCAAATTTTCCGCCAAACCTGCACTTAGTGACGAACAAAGGCCGCTCCGCCTCGCGCACTGTATCGCACACGTGTCACTGATCACGTTCAAAGTCGGCTCGATATTCAACTTGGCGCACTTGGACGAGACGGTTTACTCAACCCATATGCACCGCCTTTGCTACGCGCTGCAAGACGAGCACCACACTCTGCACCGAGTCCACAACTGCCGCTTCATCGAGAACGTCATGGTGCTTGTGGCAGTCGCGAAACCACGATGGGTCCGGCATGCGGGGCGATGTCCGATGGTTCCTCGCACTGACATACATTTGATAAATACGTACCATTGTCAAGACAACCGTTGTTGTTGTTATCTTCAAGCGAAAGAGTGCAACGGTCATATTAATTTGGGGCGGAGGCAGCTCAATTTTAATGTGCTAATACACGGTAAGAGGTGCTAGGATCGAGATCAATGCCCTTGCGATGACTCACCCAGTCATCTCGACACCTAAGAACTCCAGTACGTAGTACTCGGTGATTGTTGTAACAGTGGTGTATAAGGTAAAAGGTCGCGCACTTGAAGGACGACAGGTTTCAGTGCAACTACAGTCAAGAGGAGTAACCAATCGGTTACCAGAACTTGACAAGACACTCAAGTGTCTAATTATCGCACGTTTGGCTTCATGAAAAGGCGCCAAACATCTTCGGATCGCTCGATTGAAACGCCTACCATGATATCCCACTTGCGAGGTCGACAACGACACAACACACAACATGTCCAATCTCAAGCTCATCTCCACCAAGACACTCACAAAGTCCATCGCTGAAGTGACTGAGGCTTTTGAGCAAAATGTAAGCCTCGAAAAATCAGCTTCTATTGGACCTATGTTCGACGGCTGGTAGTGCTTTTCAACCAACTGGTTGATTTGTACGGTTTGAACTGCTCTGGAAACGCGCGAATGTAACCGCTCTAGGCACCTACGCTTGGTCGCCCAAACAAGACGACTTGACTGTCCAGTGCATTATGTTTGTCAAACGTATTGTGCTTTTGTCTGGAAATTCCTCGGAATTTTAGGCCAGACGGTGGCGAGTGTGCGGTTGCAGATGGCGACAACTGCAGCACAAACCAAGCAACAGTCACAAATGTGTGTGTACCACTCATTGGGAGTGCTTGTATCGCGTCAGACAGCGAGTCAAAGCAAGCTACACAATTACACTGAGCTCGCGCTGGAGCAGCCCGCACGATATGCTCGAGCGCTATGTGCTGAAGTGTGCGACATCAAGCGCGTTGGAGGGTACAACATGATTCCGTCTCTGCCTGCGCACAACGAAGTTGTTGCACTGGTCAAGCACTTACACGTCATCAGTAGCGTCTGCGTCAAGGATCAGTAAGACGTCATCACCAAGGCAAACGTACGTTTGCTGCTCGACAGACTCATCGAGTGTTCATTCCAGCGATGAAGGAGCATCTCGATTGTAGCGTCTGTATCGCGCATTGGTCAGCGTTTTGATTACAATCGTGAAGGAATGTCGCCAACCTTTTACTTCGAAATATAATGAATATATGAAGTAGGAATCTAACTCGTCGTTTTGTGTGTGACGGCAGATTTAGCAGCACGCTCGCTTGTCGATGCACGAGCACGAAGCTGTAGTACAGGTGTGTCTAAAGTATTATAAATCAGAGGTTAAGAACGCAAGAGCGCAACATTGCTTCACAAATGCGATTCTCCCAAACGGCTCAGCAACACGATCAGGCGCTCCAACATACGACTAGCTCGCCTATTCGATTTCGGCCTCGAGCAACATATGCGAGCGACTTTTTTCGTACTGCATTCTCATCATGTCACCTTAGCGAACCCGCTTCATTCCCCTCCACTTCGAAATGTTTGCGTCATTCAATGGGAATATATTGTACTGGAGTCCACCTGGTGTCAAGCGTCCTCGCTGCGGATGAGCTGTAGGTCCTAGTATATTGATTTTTTGCACAATAGTGGATTTTTATTGAGTCCGAATGATTTACAGTACTTCTAAACACTGCCCTATAGCGAAGCAACGTGCAGTAACCCGTCCAATTTGCATGTTTGGCCGCACTTTGCAACTGATCAACTCCCGGTGATTTACCCATATGCGCAGTTTGATGGGTTCATACATGTTCAGAGATGTGATTACGTCTAACAATATGTCTCGCAAAGCTACAAAGAGTACAGGCGCTTAAGGCTCGGTCACAACAGTCCCTTTCGCCTTGACGTCTTTCTACTGTCGTGTGGTTCTGCCTCCGTCTGTTGTTATGCTTTTGTCCAGTGTTTTGTAGGATGTTTGAAATATTTGGATATGTTGATTAGCCTTGATTTTATCGCATCCGACACTGTGCTCCCTTATTTTTGTCGCTATAGCTTTCACAGCACACTCAACTGGTCACAGCAGCGACACAACATGATGACTTCGTCACGAGCATGTCCTCTGTGACTGTGCGTGACGAATGACGCAACAAGAGAGTGCGATGTGAGAGACCAGTCGTGTCGTGGATAAATATGTGTGTCAATGTCGCGCCTCGCCCTTCCGCACAATCGCGGCGTCTCTCTCTATCGTCTAACAGTCATGCACTCGCATCATCCGTCCGTCGGCGCGTGCGTGAACGCTGGCGCAGGCGACCGCGGCGGCCCTGGGTGCCGCGGCACTGCTGCTGTCGACGCGAGCAGCGTCGGGTCGTGCACCGACACGAGCAGCGCGTCGATGCGCTCGTCCGCGCCGTCCACGTGCTGGAAGACGCCGATTAAATAGTGCAGTTGCCGCAGGAGCACGAGGAGCGCCGCGGGCGTCGCCTCCTTGCGCGCCTCGAGCCGCGCCTTGAGCGCCATCACGCGGCGGAACTTGGCCAAGCGGCTGTTGCGGCACGCGGGACAGAGGCTCGGCTCGCGCACAACAGTGTTGTCGTCTGCGAGCGCAGTGCTCGCGTCCGGCGCCGCGGCACCGGGGTCCTTCGGGCCGTGGCAACCGCCCAAGTAGTACGCCTGGAGGTTCGTGTACTCGTCCGCGTTGAACGGCAGCGTCGCGATCTCCGCGACGACTTTGCGCACGTGCACGTCCATCGTGCTCTCGTACCGCGGGCTCTTGAGCGCCAAGCGCGGCGCAGGCACCGACGCGCTGCCACTTGCTGCTGCTGCAGTGGGGAGCTGCACGAGCGAGCCGCGCGACGGGAGTCCGACCCGCGGCGGTCGCCGCGCAGTGAACGCTGGCGGCGGTGGCACCACAGCCGAACCTGTTGCTGCTGCTGCTGATGGCACTGACGCGCTGTCACTGCTGCCGCTGCTGCTGCCAATGCTCCCGCTCGACGAGCTCGACTTGACCGGTCCGTTTGCGTCGAGGCGCTGGTACTTGGGCAGCGTCGGCTCGGGCGTGTCGTCGACTGCGCCGCTCGATGACGCACCAGATGGCGACGACGCTCGCGGGCTCTCGTCTTCGTCCGGGACTTTGCGCTTGTTGCTCGTGGTCGTGCGCCGCGCGTCCTGCAGGAGCTTGAGTACGCGCTCGTTGCGCGTGAGAGCGTCCGAGTACCGGCGCGTGGCGCCACTCGCAGCGGCGTCGTCACTCGTCGTCGCGTCCATGGCGCTGTCGCCAGCGACCGGCGCGACGAGACTCAGGTCCACGCCCGTGAGCTTCACGAGCACGGACCGCGGGTTCGCGTTGATCGCGCCGACGATGCACGACGCGGCGTAGTTGCTCGCGCCTTTGGACGACAGCGACGCGCCGGTGAGGCCGTTCGTCTTCTTCATGAACTGCGTGCTCGCCCAGTCGTGGCCGTCGAGCAAGAGGCAGAGCAGCGACGTGCTGTACGCGAGGCCCATGCTCAGGTCCCGGAGACCGAGGAGCGACATCTGCGAGTAGCTCACGTCGAGGACGCGCAGGACCGCGTTCTTGGCCACGAGCGCGCCGAACGCGCTCGCGCCGACGTCGCCCATCGGGTTGTTGTCCATGTACAGGTTCTGGAGCGAGTTGCGCGCGCTGCAGAGCGCCTTCGCGAGCGCCAGCGCGCCGTCCGCGTCGACGCCGTTCTTCCCGATCTCGAGCGTCGTGAGGACGGTCTCGCCGGACGCGAACGCCGCGGCGAGGTGGCGCAGTCCGTCGCTCCCGATGCGGTTCTGTCCGAGCGTGAGCTCTTCCAAGACCTTATTCACGCACAGGGCGTCCGCGAGGCGCGCCATGCCGTTGCTCCCGATGCCGTTCGTGCCGACGTAGAGCGACCGGAGCCCCGTGTTCGCCTTGAGTCCGTCGGCGAGCGCCGCGGCGCCGTCTTCACCGATGTTGTTGCCGCTCAAGTGGAGGCTCCGGAGCGTCGAGTTCTTCGTGAGCGCGGTCGCCAGCGCCTTGGCGCCGGCCGGGCCAATGTCGTTCCCGCTCAAGTACAGACTCTCGAGCGACGCGTTGTGCTCGAGCGCCTTGGCCAAGAGCGCCGCGCCCTTGTCGCTGATGCGGTTGAAGCCCAAGTCGACGGTCCGGAGGTTGCTGCAGTGCGCGAGCACGTGGCCAATGAGCTTCGGCGCGATGTTCCCGAGCGAGAAGCCGCCGAGCTTGAGCACCGAGTACGGCGCGAGGTCGCTCTGCATGCGCTCGCTCACGTCGCGCCACGTCGCGGTGCGGTTCTCGACGTCGCGGTAGTAGCTCCGGAGACAACGCTGGATGAGCTCGCGCGACGGACACGCTCCTCTCGTCGGCGACGCAGGCAGTGGCGATGATGACATGGCGGCGATCGGCGACGCTGCTGCTGGTGTCGCACCAGTCGGCATCTGTGGTTGCTCGTCGCTCGGCGAGGCGCCTGCGCGCTTCGTGGGGGCCGACGGGTCGGCGCGCTCGGTGTACTTGAACCGGGCGCTGATGTCGCGCATCATGAGAGCGGCGAGAGCCCTTGAGCCCGAGCGACGGGATCCGCAAGTGAGGCGATTGCGAGTGACTGGTTGGTTGCTCGCTGGGCGACGACGACGTCAGCGACGACGGCGCTCCTCCTCTAAACACAACAACAACCAGACTGCGCAGGCGAGGTCCCACTCTCGCACTCGCGCGCTCGTTCTTCTTCGTCCTTGTGAGTGAGTGTGAGTGGATCGGATTGGACGGCGGACGCGCTCGGGCCAAGCTCGCGCGTCGACAGAGGCGGCGTCAATCCAACCAAAGGTGCGTGTGTGTGCGTGTGTGTGCGTGTGTGGATCGATCGATGCGAGTGCGCGTGTGAGCGCGTGTGGGGAATCGGAGGAGGAGGCAGGCGAGGAGAAGCAGGAGCTCGCGAGGGCAGCGCCGCCACCACACGCCGAAGCAGCAGACGACAGCAACAGCGACGACAGGGACGACCTGTCCGCGACGACGCACTCGCTTTTGTGCCAACTCGCTTGGCTTTGATTGTGGCGCGCGACACACCCAACCGCACGCTGGCGCAAGACCGTCGCGAGCATACAAAGACCAAGTGTGCGCAAGCTGGCTAGTTTCTGCGCGCGAAAACAGAAAAGCCCGCGCATACAAAAACCAAGTGATTCGAGAAAACTTCAGCTTTGCGCTGAAAATCGAATGCGCGATGCATTTGTGCTGTTTTTGCTGTGCGATTTCGTTTGTATTGTTTTTTGTATACATTTGTGCGTCGAGACGCTCTTGATGCAAGCAAGCCTTTGGTATCGATACTTGTCTTGAGCCTTGCTGCTCTGTGCTTCTCGCTGCTCGCAAACAGCGAGGACTTGCACAAGAAGCATGCCATCAAGGTCGCCAAGGTCGTCAAGGTCTACGACTCGACACACCAATCAAGTGTGTTAAATGCTTCTGCTGCGTGTCTGTGTGTGCGTGTCTTGATGGAGCTGTTGTTGTTGGTGCTGATGATCAGCTGCTGCTGCAGTGTGTGCGCTGCGTTTGTGTTTGTGTTTGTGTTTGCCCAGCTGGCTCGGCAACCGGCGAGTGCGTGAGTGGTGACTCGCTCGCGCACAAACTCTCTAGCGCTCGACATGTAGCGCTCGCTAGCCGCGGTCTGGAGCAGCCTCGATGGTGCTTGGACGGCCCCAGCAAGGACCCGCCAGCTCTCGAGCGCACACTCGTGAGCCGCTCCATCAAGCAAAGGAACGTGCCTCGCAGTCAGTCGCACCGGACAAAGGACAAAGCGCTCTCGCGCGGCTGAAGTTTTGACAGCACGCCGCCGCATCTCTGCAAGCTTCAAGCGCCTTTGTCATGCGAAGCTCGCCATAAAACGCGCTCGCGCTCCATGAGCGAGCGAAAGCATGTCGAGAGGGCCGATGAGCGCAGTCGTTGCCTTCATGGACATTCGCAGCGGCGCCAGAGTCGGCAACATGATGCCATCTGGGTCGCGCGCAACCTCTCTTTCGAGCGACCTCGACCTCGACCTCGACCTCGACCTCGACCTCGAGCGCAGGTCCGCGGGATCCAAGGCGCGAGTGCGTGCGTGCGCGAGTGTGCAAGAGCGCGCGCGAGCGTGAGAGGGACAGTAGTAAGCAAGCGCCTGCGCACAGAGCAGGTCTCGTCCAGCTGTGGTTGCGCCTCGAGCCCGTGCTCAATGCCTCGAGTGCTTGGAGAGCAGGCGTGCGCGCAGCAGAAACTTCAGCTGAGCGAGTGAAGTTTCTGCCTCACACAGGTACAGGTGGGAACACCAGTGGGTTCAATCCAGCGCCGCTGCCTTGCTGCCTGTGAAAGCAGCGCCTGCGCAATGTGCGGTCGAGTCGTGGCAATGACTGCTATCGCAGCAACAGCAACAGCACGAGCAGGACGCTCAAGCGGATGTACATGTAAAAGCACTCGCTGTACAGTACGACTTGCCGCGATTGACGATTCCGCGTCCGCGCCATCACGACCAGTAGATTGCCTTGCCTTGCCTTGCCTTGCCTTGCCTTGCCTTGTCTTGCCTTGCGTCTCCGGCGCGTGCGTGGGCAAGTGCGCGCAAAAGATCGAACCGCGCCGTTCTGGTGCAATCGCTTGGTCCCTCATGCACACACACGCTCGCCTGCTCACTCGACGCGCGCTGTCTTGGCAGCGTGCCACGTCGCGCCGACTCGACACCATGCAAATCCTGCATACGTCACGCACGCGACCGCGTCGTGTTTCAACAAGTGAGCGCCGACCGAGCGCGCTGCGCTTGCGTGACTCTCCACACATACATGCACACACTCGCATTGCGTCCTCGCTCAAGGACCTCCTGCACGGTTTGAAGCAGCTTAAGGCAGCGCGCGCTCTCACTTGCATTGATCACACCCAACCATGTGTCTGCACACACATAGGAGGTCAGGCGACTGCCACCGACGCTGACACTGACTCCGCTCCCTCGATCCCTTTGCCATGCGCACACATACACACTCACGTGTGATTCCAGCAGCACAACCGTCCTGCTCGAAGCAGCCGAACCGAGAACAAGGACGAGTGTAGCCATCTCGAGTGTCAAACCGATCATCCACCACCGTCTTGCTTTGCGAAGACAGCACTCCGAGCGATTCGGTATGCTCAAGAGCCACAAGGATCCCGCACTCGAGCGCCACAGCTCACACTCTGCGCTCAGGTCACACGGCTTCAACGCTTCCAGTACTCCAACATCAATCGTGATATCGATCTTGCGTGCACGTCGCCGACGCATAGTCTTGTCAGGCAACACAACAACACGCAGGCACACGTTGGTGACGTTCGCGTTCGGTCCTGTGAGCATGAGAGCACGAGTAGTAGTGTACGAGCACTTGTAGTGTAGCAAAGGGAGTCTTGTGTGAACTCGCTTCACTATCGGGCTTCACACTTGCTCCAGCGCTCGACATGTATTGTGTAGATGTCTGTATCGATTCGAACCTTGCTCTAGCGTTCATCATGATCCCGAATATGAGACTTTTCAATATCCACGCCAAAGGTGGGGCTTTTATTCGGGGGTTACCCAAATATTTATTGCAAAACTAGACGCAAAATGCGGCTATTTCACGAATTACGAGATATTTACGCGCCATCGAACTGGCACGAAAATACAATACTTCTATCAAGTCATCGAAATATAAGATAGTTTGCTCAAAAATATCGTTTCAAAACGCAAGATCAAAGATCTGATCTTGCACTTTGATACGATAGAGAGTAAAACCTTGCTTTTGCGTTCGACATGTAGTGTAGAGATGTCTGATTCAATTTGAATTAATCAGGGCTAGATCAGGGTTAGATATAATGCTATTCAGGGCCAGACAAACATACCCAAGCATTTTGAGAAAGGTAACATTTAATTTCGAATACAGTACAAAAATAGTAGCATATATCCTTTTGTAGCATAATTAACTGAAAAAATCACTTACATAACAAAGTGAAAAGTAAAATCACAGTCAACAGACGGATTGCAACCTAAAATACGAAGTTGCCTTGCACGTTGAACCTCCTCGCATTTAGAAAAGTCAACATCTACGAACCTCATGAGGGATATTTGTACCCCCATACAGACACACAGACAACCAAATGTTGCTCGTGCTTCCGACAATCCGCTGTCTAGAGCAATATCGTAACAGGCATCCACGACATGTAGATATCGGCAGAGCGTGAACAAAGCAACTCATCACTGGCATTAATCAACTCGCACCGCCTCGACGCACACTAATCGACAAAAACCACGCACACGCACGCACCCGCACACTGCCATGAACCTGAGCGACTGCCTCGTCGCCGCGAACTCCACCTCAGCGCTTAACTCAGTAAAGAACGTGTTCAAGCGGTTTCTCGCTGCTGAGACAGTGTTGCATGAGTACCTCGTCGGTGTGCTCTCAAGCGAACGCGGCGCGTCGGCGTTCGCCACGGTCATGGACAAGTTCGTGATGCACCTCGCGTCCATGCCCGGCCCAAGACAAAGTACACCAAGACAAACAGTACCATCAACTACTTCAGGCAGGTGAAGAAGTGGCTGCTGAGCGAGTTCAAGCAGCATAAGGCAGTCGCGAACAGATATCTACTCCAGGTGGCGAAGAAGCTCGAGCGCCACTGCGTGTCGCGCGAAGACGGAGCGATGGTAGACAAGGGGCCTGCGTACACGAAGGGAGACCTGCGTCTATTGATGCGGTATCTCTTCTTGACGGCTACAACTGCCAGCGAATGTGAGGACGCGGCGCTCGTGTGCTTGATGTGGCAGATCTTCGGCCGTGCGTCCGACATGTCGCGCGTGAGCAAGAACGGGCTCTCTGTAAGCGCCACGAACACGCTCTTCCTTCGTCTTGTCGCGTCAAGACGGCAGAAGATCAGGGGCTATTGCTCACGCCCGACCGCGACAACATCCTCACCTGCCCCGTGCTGGCACTCGCGCTCGCGCTGATGATGCAGCCGTCGCCGAGCGCCGCGATGCTGTCGCAGCTCCCTACAGCGCCAACAGCTTCAACCCGCAGAAGGTGTTGCCGTAGCAAGCGCTAACACGTCTTCAATACAAAGAATGCGAACTCTCACAGTCGATTACACTCAAAGCATTGCAACGTCGACACGAGCCTTCACCAGCTAGCGCTTGCGCGCCTGCCACAGGCTCTCACACATTATATATATATCAAGCGTTCGACATGTATTGTAGACATGTCTGTATTCGAATCAAACAGCACCTAAGTTCAAAATAATAGATATACATGCATTGTATTTGCGCCTAAGTTCAAAATAATAGATATATATGCATTGTATTGTGGACATTCGAATTGAAGGTTCTACATTCAATTCGAATGTCTTTTCCAATATTGTAAAAAAATTGGGTCTTATTCGGAAAAAATACTGACCAACTGACCAACGATTTTCTACAGTAAATATTAACTAAATTACAAGATTACCTGCAAATACGGCTATCTTCAGACTTGGTATCAATGTTACAGGATAGAGTATCAATTTGAAACAAAATTCACACACGATAATCAAGTATGTACTTTTGCTCTAACAATCACATAAGTATATCATGAAAGCAATGAAAACAATCAATTATGCTTTCAAAACGCCCGGATAGAAAAGTGAGAATTTTGTACTTATAGTTTGTACATGTTTATCAAGAAAATACCTAATTATCATGAAAAGCGTTTGATTATTCACTCCGCGCCAAAACGATAATGACAGCACGGTTTTGGACACAGCGTCACGAGTTTTGCGAATCAGCCGACGCTATTTAAGTATGTAATTCCCACGCTCATTTGCTACAGAGTGCATCAAACAGCAGATTCAAACGAGCAACAGAAAGAGGCCTACCATACAAATTTCCAGTTTTGGCAGTGCGACAAAAGTATAATGACACCAGCGGCATACAAAATCAAGTTATATTTTATTGGCCAAGAGCGAGAGTTTGCTATTGCTCGTGCACGAATCACTGCATTCTGACATGGGACGCGGTACAAGACTGACCGACGAAGAGCGCGGACAAGCTCGCGGGCTTCGCGATGCTGGCTGGAGCATTCGTCGCATTGCTCGCCACATCGGGGGCTCGCACACAGCCGTGAGCAATGCCGTGAGTCTCAAGCCAACGAAGCCACGCAAACAACAAGGGCGACCGACAGCACTGAGCGAGAGACAAGTGAGGCAGGTCGTGCGGACGGCAGGCCAAGGAATGCTGTCCGCCGCGCAAGTCAAGAGCGTCATCGGCGTCGGGGCGTCCACGCGCACTGTGCAGCGTGTGTTGCAGCGCGTCGAGTGGCTGGAGTACAGCAAAGTCGAGCAGACGTTGCCGCTGACGCCGCATCACATGTCTGCTCGACTCAGCTGGGCTAGGCACATGCTTGAGGAGAGGACGGACTGGGAGACAGTCGTCTTCTCCGACGAGAAGCGCTTCACGCTGGATGGCCCCGACGGGTGGTGCCACTACTGGCATGATTTGCGCCAGCCAGCACGCACGACTGTGCGCCGCCAGAACGGTGGTGGCGTCATGGTGTGGGGCGCTTTTTGCGCAAAAGGGCGATCGAGGCTCGCTGTTCTGCGCGGCACGCAGGACTCCGAAGCGTACATCTATACAGTGTCGGAGTATCTGCTGCCGTTCGCTCACAAGCACTACGGCCTCGAGTGCATCTACCAGCAGGACAATGCTAGCATACATCGATCGAAGGCCACGTTAGAGTTCATGAGTGAGCAACAGATCAGATTGCTAGAGTGGCCTGCAAGATCTCCGGATCTCAATCCAATAAAAAACGTTTGGGCGTTGCTTGCGAGGGCAGTGTACGCACACGGCAGACAGTATGCCAGCGTCACTGAGCTCACAACTGCAGTCATTGCCGCCTGGGACGGCATGAGTGAAAGTACACTCGCTGCTCTCGTCGCATCGATGACAAGACGCTGTGTTGAGGTGGTTGAGCGACATGGAAACAAAACCCACTATTAAATATAACTTGATTTTTGTATGCCGCTGGTGTCATTATACTTTTGTCGCACTGCCAAAACTGGAAATTTGTATGGTAGGCCTCTTTCTGTTGCTCGTTTGAATCTGCTGTTTGATGCACTCTGTAGCAAATGAGCGTGGGAATTACATACTTAAATAGCGTCGGCTGATTCGCAAAACTCGTGACGCTGTGTCCAAAACCGTGCTGTCATTATCGTTTTGGCGCGGAGTGTAGCAAATCTTGGCCATCAGATGGACAAATACAGCAAATATTCATCAGTTGAAGTTGGTTTATTTGGAGCTTCGTTAAATGTGCAATTTGATTTAAGAATTTACTACAATACAAATGCGTACGTGATTGGAGCAGATCATACACAAATCAAGTCAACTGCTCGATTTGTGTGCTGAACTTTTGATCGTTGATGCGCATGATGCGAATATATATAACAAACTACAAATTTATAGTTGATTGGCGTGGAGCATATGAATCGACGTGGACCGCGCTGTCGTGCAACATCTTCTCATTTTCGCTCTTGTAAATAGAGATTTAGGAATAGCGAAAACTACTGGACCACATTACTTCGCAATCGACATTTGTCCAGGATTTGTTTTGTTTGGGATATTGATTTGTAGGGTTCGGAATGACATTGTCCTATTTTCTGTTTTGCTAGTCCCACACACATCTATTTTAGGTGATGGATATAAATCGCAAGTGCACTCACATATTTAACGCTCCATTATATGTGTCCAAAATACCCTGGTGACTCATATTAAACGTTGTAGACTGTTCAAACAGAAATTGGCTGAGGTATTACAAAAAGTGTCTGACCTCGAATTTTTATATATGCGCTGACTTAGGAAGCTCAAGTGTCAAGTCTCGAAAAAGGCCACTCTTGAAACCGTCCGAATGTTGGTCAGTGACGTGGCATACAAGTGGTACAGACTCCAATCGAGGTTTGCCTTTCAGGATACGGAACGATCGGGACACGTTGTTGTTCGGGACATCGCTGCGTCATTATCTGAAAAATTTTGCATTCCTGAAATTATTGCAATGAATGTTTGGAATCCCGTAAACTACTGTGCCTTTTCTTTACTTTCCGTAACCTTCTGATACGTTTTGCACTCCTAAAACTTTCGGTTATATTACATTGAAGAATTGGAAACTAGTCAACTACTCAACTGTTTTTCTTTACTTTCCGTATTTTTCTGATACATTTTGCACTCCTGAAATTTTCAGTTTATTGCAATGATCCCGTAAACTACTGAACTGTTTTTCTTCACTATCGAGTTCCCTGTTTGAGCGCCGTCAAAACGATAACCGCGCTTCAAACAGCAAATCCGAGCCAAACGCGTGGTTATCGTTTTGACGGAAGATTCAAAAACTTTATCTTCGGTCAAAACGATAACCACGCATTTGGCTCGGATTTCCTATTTGAAGCGCGGTTATCGTTTTGACGCGGTTCCTTCATACAAATTCCAAGTCAAAAGAGTCAGCGTGTGCATGATGCGAGCGTCGATGCGCACATGCACGTGCACGTGCGCGCTCATGGTGCTGCTGCTCCTTGGGAGCGCCCGTGGTCTCGAGACGCGCGCGCCTGCATACAGCAATGGCGGTGACACCGTCGCAGTCGTGCATCCGCACGCAGACGACGATGCCATCGCGCCCAATGACGACCGCAGCGCAGAAGACCGGTCGTTTGCGATCGCCCATGACCGCAGCAACGTCTTTCACGCGTTCGGATCGTCCTGGTGGGGCTTCTGGAACGCGCGGTACCCAATCGCACCAGCATCCACGCCAGCGCCAACGAGCTCCAGGGCGAAAGACGTCAAAACCCGAGCGCCAGCACCGACCGATGTGATCGTCACGCCGGACGCATATCCGACGACTGATCCGATCACGCAGAGCCCTGTGCAGACGCCACGGCCAACGTCCACACTGCGACCGGCTGCGACGCCAACCAGCGCGCCGCCAAGGAGCGAGACACCGCATCCAGCATCGCCAGCGCCAGTGCCAGTAGCAACGCCAACGCCATCGTCAACTAGCGCACCGTCGCCATCGAGCGGCGCCAAGTGCACGAGCGAAGAGATGGCGGAAGTCGAGGCGTTCCTGCGCTCTGACGCGTAGCACGCGCTCCGCAGCTCGTCCATTGACCACCTCCCATACCAACAACACGTCTGTCTATCTGTCTCAGTGCCTCTTTGTCCGATTGCGCTCGTGTCGCTGCTAGTGAATAGACCTACGTGAGCGACTTGCGCGTCTCGATCACGTGCGCGAACGAGTCGAGGTCGAGCGGATTCACGACGCCGTCGAGCTCCCAGTGCTCGTCGTCGTCGTCGTCTCGCAGCGCAGTGTCGGCGACGTAGGACCCCGCCAAGCGGTCGTGGCTGGTGCCGTATGCGTCCGCAGACATCGGTCCGTCGGGCTCGAGGAAGCTCTGGAACGTCCCCGACAGGCGCGTGTCGCGGTACTCGATCGCCGTGCCGCGCACGGACGAGAGCCACGTGCCGTTCCAGCTCTCGCTGAGCATCGTGCCGCTGCGGCCGCCGGGAGCCGCCGCAGAGAGCCACGTGGCGTTGAGGTCGTCGTAGACCGAGCTCGCGCCGCGCTCGGACCACCAGACGCTCCCAGCGCCGTTGCTGTCGTCGCTCCCGATCGTCACGGTGCTCTCGGACCGCTGGACGCCGCCAGCGCCAGTGTACGACGACGCCGGAGCAAGCAATAGCGAGCTGTTCATACTCGGCGTGCGCCGCAGTCCGTCGCGTCGGTGCCGCGCGTCGCTCGCAGGCGCCGCCGTTGTGCCAGGGAAGAGTCCGGTCTCGTGCCAGATCGCCTGCTTCTCGCGCTCGATCTCCATGCGCGCCTCGGCTACGGCCTCCGCCACGTGCTTGTCGATGAACCGCTTCGCCGCGAGCGCTTTGTACTGCTCGACCAAGCGCTCGCTCTCGCGTCCGAACGCGAGTGTGCTGCTGCTCTCGGTCTCGGGACCGCCGCTGGCGTCGAGCGGCAGCGGCACGAGACTCCCGCTCGCCGATCGCCGGTGCTGCTTCTGGAGCTGCGCACGCGCGTCCGAGAGCAGCTTCTTCTGCCCAATGCGCTTCTTGAGCCAGTCCTGCGCCTCCTGCCGCGCTTCGTGCGCCACGAGCGTCAGCGTCGCGCGCTCCTCTTCGCGCAAGTACTCGACCACGGCGGCGTCGAGCGTTGGCGCGGGCGGCAGACTCCGGAGGTGCGCAGTCGCGTCCTGACACCGCGCAGCTGCTCGCGGCGGACTCGCAGTGCCAAACGGCCGAGCGACTGAGACGGCGACAGAGTTGAGTGGCGGGATCGCCGCTCGCGTGCTCAGACTTGCGGAAGGCGCGCTGTCGGACGCTCGTCTGTGTCCTTGGGACGACGGACTCTGTGCTTCGCTCTGTTGCGCCAGCACACCAGAACTGCGGCGGCCACTGCCAGGCACGTCGTTCGCTACTGGTGCCTGCGAGCTCGCAAGCGCCTCGCGTGTCTGGTCGCTCCTGCGCACAGCACCTACTGAGACGTCCACACTGACGGCGCTGGCTGCTGTGACCTCGTCGTCGTCGTCCACGTCGCGCTCGTCCTCTTCGGCCACTGCGCTCGTCTCTCGCGTCGTCCGAGGCGCTGCAAGCTGCGCTGAGAGCCACGCGACAGCGTCCTCCGTAGTCCGTCCAAAGCAGTCGGTGACCGCAAACGCCACGAGGCGCTCGCTCGCGAGTAACGTCTGGATGAGCGCGCGGTTCGTCACGCGCGCGTGCATCGCCGCGTGCAGGAGACCGAGACGCGTCTGCGGCGTCACGACGCGCACTGGCGCGCCACTCGAGACGAGCGCGCGGACCGCCGCAGCGTTCTCGTGCTCGATCGCGAGCATGAGCGGCGTCTTTGCAGTCGCGAGCGCCTTGAGAGCGTCTGCGTCGCTACTCGTGTCGCCACTCGCAGTCGGTGGACTGAAGTCGCCGCGTCCTTCGGTCCAGACGTTCAGGTCCTGCCCGTGGCGCTTGAACACGCGCACGAGGCGGTCGTCGCACGCGTGCGTCACTGCGACGTGCAGCGGCGCCACGCCGTCTGCGTCCCAGCCGCTCGCAAACACGTCGTGGCGCAAGAGCGCGTCGACGACTGCGAGCATGCGCGGGCTCCGGGGCCAGCGACACGCGAAATGGAGCGCAGTGGCGCCGCTTGGGACAGTCGACGCATCGAGGACGCGGGAGCAGAGCGCTGCGGTATCAGCCGTGTCCTCTTCACTACTCGCAGATGCAGCGTCTTGCGCGCGCTCGAGCGCCGCGAGCAGCAGCAGCGCATTCGCACTCGCATTCGCCGCCAGCGCTGCGTGAAGTGGCGTCTCTGCGCTCGCGCCAGCAGTCGTGCCGAGCGCCTGCGCCATCGCGCGCTGTGACCCGCGCGCTTCGACGAACGCAAGGAGCAGCGCGAGCGTCGCAGTCGTCGCGTCGCCGCCTGCTGCTGCTGCGTGGAGCGGCGAGTACGCATCGCCACTGTGGTTCGTCACAACTAGCGGTGGCGACGTCGCCAAGTGGAACGGCGTCTGCGCAGTCGAGGCTCTCGACACCACAGCGACGCTCGTGTCGTCGTCGTCTGCGAGCTGCAAGATGCGCCGCATGAGCGCTTCGATCGCCGTCTGGACGAACGCGACGCGGTCTCTCGACTCGGTCGTCGTCCGAGCGCCCGTGTCGACGCTGTCGCTGCTCGACGCTTTGCTCAGACTCGGCGGCGACGCAGCGGCGGTCATCGGCCGCAGGTACCGCAAGTCGCCATCGCTCCGAGACTTGACACGTCGCCGCGTGCGTTTGCTCGGCGACCGCATCGCGCGGTGGAACTGCCGCTGGCTGCTCGTATCCAGAGCGCCATCGCCGTCGTGCAGCGCGTCGTCGCTCGCGCTGTGGCGATCGTCGACGCCGCTCGAGACGCTGAGCGAGAGCCACACGACGTTCTTCACGAGGACGTGGAGCAGCGTCTCGTGCGTCGTCGCGTGGCGCCCGCGCACTTGACTGCGCTGCGCGTCGAGCAGCAGCGCGAGCAGCTCGATCTGACCGGCTTGTACTGCGACGTGACCCACAGGCGCGCCAGTCTCGCCGTCGACCCAGTGCTTGGCCTCGCGCGCGCTTGTCGTCGTCTCAGCCGCCATGCGCTCGGCGATTGCGCGGCTGAGCGCGTACATCCCATAGCGGATCGCGAGTGCGAGCGCCGACGCGCCGTTCGCGTCGACTACTGCAAGGCTCGCGCCGTGTGCGACGAGCGCCATTGCTGCGCGCGCTTGCCCCGTCTTGATCGCGACGTGCAGCGGCGTGTCGCTGTCGCCAATCGCACTGGTGGCTGTGGCGCCTGGTGACTCGGTCGTCCAGCGACACTCGCTCACGTTCGGTGACGCGCCGGCGGCGAGCAAGAGCTCGACGACGTCCTGCTGCCGGTGCTTGAGCGCGAGCGTGAGCGCCGTGTCGTTCGCGCGCCGGTCGCGGCCGTCGAACCCGAGCGTCGTGACGAGCTGACTGCGCTCGGAGCGCATCGAGCTGAACGCCGAGGCGCGGTGCGGGCGGTAGAGCTGGATGAGCCGCGCGAGCAGCGGCACGGGCGCGCCGACTTTGATCGCGACGTGGAGCGCGCTGTTGCCAAAGCGGTCGCACGACGTCGGGTCGATCGCTTTCGCGTCCACGAGCTTGTCGACGAGGCGCCAGAGCTGCGCCTTGAGCGCCAAGTGGCACGCGCTCCCGCCCGAGCCGTCGCAGCAGTGCACGAGCTGCGACTCGACTGACGACGTCGACGCCGTGAGCGCCGGCGGTGTGCTTGGCTCGCTCGACAGAGTTGAGACTGTCGTTGGTGGTAGCGCCGGCGGTGCGAGGACGCTCGCGCTGTTCGTGCCGACGTCGACGAGGAGCATCGCGACGTCTTCGGTCGCGCGTGCGCTGCTCTTGATCGCAATGTGGAGCGCGTTGTCGCCCGCAGCGTTCACGTGGTCGACGTACTGAAGACACTTGCTCTTCGAGAGCTTGTAGAGCGTCGCGAGGAGCGTCCGCGCGGTCGCGACGTCGCCACACGCGCTCAAGTACATGAGCAGCGTCCACTGGTGCTCGTCGTCGCCGACGACACTGCCGAACGGGAACACGACGCCGTCGATGCTCTCGCGCACGAGGAGTTGGCGCCGCGCGGTTGCGAGCGCTGCGTCATCTGGGCGGCTCGACAGCGTCGGGAATAGCACGTGCGACGCGAACGCAAAGCGCAGGACGCTTCGCGGGTCGGCGCCCGAGCGCACGAGGAGCTGGACTGTCGCATCGAGCGTGGCGGGCGGCGACTGCGCTACGAACGCGAGCTGGAGCGGCGCGAGCGCACACGGCGGCGCGGCGGGACTCGGCACGACGCAGTATACGTCCAAGTTGGCGCCCAGGTGGAGGAACTTGTGCAGCGACGCGGCGTCCTGGCCGGTCGCGACGCCGTACACGAGCGCAAACGTCGCGAGCTGGAGCGCGACAGTCTTGAGCTGCGCGCTGCGGTCGCACCCGAGCAAGAGCGACTTGGTCGTCTGGCCGCCGTGCGCAGTCGGCTGCTTGAAGTGGAGACTCAGCGCCTGCTTGCGCAGCGGGTCGCTCTCGTTCAGCTGCACGAGCTGGATCGAGAGCAGCGTCTCGAGCGGGTACCGCTTCGACTTGGCGGCGGCTTGCGCTGCAGCGGACGTCGCAGACGTCGCGCTCCGGCTGCTCGTGCTCGAGCCTGCGATCGGCGTGGCGGCGTGGACCGAGACGTTCTTCTTGCAGATCTCGAGCTCGTTCCAGCGCAGGAAGAGGTAGCGCGTCTGCCACCGACCGAGCCAGTTGCGCGACTTCTTGAGCACTTCGGCGTGGAAGTCCTGGAGCAGCGGCGTGGTCACAGTCGTCGCCATCGAGTCGAGTGCGCGGCTGATGTTGCTCGTATGTGATGCAAGCGAATGTCGTCCGAGCGGCGCGCTTGCTGCAACATTCGCAGCGCGAGGGAACGCTGGGAGGCTCGTGCGCTGGAGCGCTGCAGTCGGCTGGAGCTGCGGGAGCGCGAGCTCGTCGTCGTGCCGCGCGACACTGAGCGTCTGCGCCGGTGCGAGTGGACACGCGTCGGTCACGAGCAGTCGCGCACTTGCGTCCTGCTTGAGCGCGCGCGCGAGCGACTCGAACGTCAGCTCGATGGCGCTCACGGGAGCGTCAGTCGCACTGTTGTTGCTGCTACTGTTTGGCGGCGCTGCGTGCTGCTGCGACGCGAGCAGCAGGTCCCAGAGCGATGCGAACGCTTGTGACGAGCGGTACTCGGGAAAGTAGATCTGGACAAACTGCTGCAGCACAGTGCGTTGCCAAGAGTGCGTTGCGTCGCCTGCGAGGTCGTGAGCAGGCGGCGCTTGCTGGCGCTGGTGCGACGGCGCTGCATTGCTACGAGCGACGACTTGCTTTGAAGAGAATGCATCGTACTTGTGACGCAGCGCAGCGAGGAACACGTCGTGGAAGCTGCTCTCATGAGGCGACGGCGCTTGTGCGAGCTGCTTGTCTGTGGGTCGGCAAGGTTACGACTGGAGCTGAGCATATGTACGCTTAAGCGCTTGAACATGTTGTAGAGATCACACATACAAGCGACGTACGTGCGTTGTCGAGGAGGTGTTTGCTCGCAGCGAGCGCCGAGACCGCCGTCGCGCCATCATCGACGTCGCTGCAGTCAAGTGTCGCCATGGTGCGTTTGTGTGTGTTTGAAGTGACGCGGTGCTTCCATAGTGAATGCAAGTGGTTGCGTGCACGTGTTGAGTACTGTACTACGCGCGAACCAAATCAATACGTCTGGAAGAGTAGATAGAAGTTGACGCGATCAGAAGGACTGATAGCGAGCCATTCAAGCCCAAAGAGGGACTAAATATACGCTTTTATAGTGACAAATACAAGTATATGAAATTTAGGTTTGGATTCCAGATATTTGACTTATTTCACTATTGCAATTTAATAGAGTCCTTCTGTAAGGTATAATGGCTCAATTCCAGTCCTCCGATGACGTCAACAATATGTTATTGTTTTGATGCAATATTGTATTGTACTGATTTGAGGTAGTTGCAATAACAAATATATTTTGTTGATGAGCATGTCATAAGTTATAGCAGGTCACAATAGTCTTGAAAATTGTATGCTTTAATACCTGAATATTAGGTTTGAATGTCAATTATTCACCTTGAAACCTTCTCTCTCTCATGACCTCTAGTGCCAAACGCAGGAGATTTACCACTTCAAAATTGTATGCGCTCTCTCTCCACCAGTGAAAGCGATTGGTTGGCTCTGGCCATTTCGAGCCGCACGAGCGCTCGACACCTCCGCGCTGTTGCCATTTCGCCTTTAAGAAAACTAAAGCAAACCAACCATGGCTGTCGGTGAGTGCGCCGCATGCGAGCGTGTAGCGTGTATCTGCTGCGTGCGTGCGTGCGTGGAACGAGTGTGGCTCGCGAGATCTGCTGCACGTCGATCGATCGATGCGCCTGCCTGCCGGCGGTCCGCCGTCGCGATCCGAGTATCATCGACCGAGCAGCGAACGACAACAGGAGCAGCATCAACCAACAGCTTATCGAGCGCAGTCAGTCACAGCAGCGATCCAACATCGAAAGCGATCCGATGTGCAGCTTGCGAGACAGCGACAGCACGCTGCAACTAGC
The DNA here is from genome assembly GCA_003730235.1 of Pythium guiyangense. Taxonomy (NCBI): domain Eukaryota; phylum Oomycota; class Peronosporomycetes; order Pythiales; family Pythiaceae; genus Pythium; species Pythium guiyangense. The sequence continues at coordinate 29,721 of QXDM01000182.1, read as the reverse complement.
AGATGATAAACATCACTTGCCTCCACCACACAAAGCTACAGCTACAGCAGAGTGCGGCATTCGACCCACTCGATACAAACCCAACGACAGAGAACCACAGCCACAGCTCAGCAACAACAGCGCGACTCGGCAATGTATCAGCAGCAGCAGCCATGACGCGACAGCAGCAGATCTCGCGCCACACTGGCGCATCAACCCACCCACTCGGTATCGAGTGCCTGAACCGTGAGCTAACTGGTGCTGTCGTGACTCCTCGCAGGCAAGAACAAACGTTTGACTAAGGGCAAGAAGGGCGGCAAGAAGAAAGTGTACGTCGCCGGCGCTCGTCAGACATTCTACGACGCCTCCTTCTTAACACCAGATGCTGACGTCTCCACCTCTGTATCTCTTTTGCCGCCACAGCGTTGACCCGTTCACGCGCAAGGACTGGTACGACATCAAGGCGCCGGCCATCTTCTCGGAGCGCAATGTCGGCAAGACGCTTGTGAACCGCACGGCCGGTACGAAGATCGCGTCGGAGGGCCTCCGCGGCCGCGTGTTCGAGGTCTCGCTCGGTGACCTGAACAAGGACGAGGACCAGGCGTTCCGCAAGATCAAGCTGTGCGCGGAGGAGATCCAGGGCACGCAGGTCGTGACGGGCTTCCACGGCATGGACCTTACGCGCGACAAGCAGTGCTCGCTCATCCGCAAGTGGCAGTCGCTCATCGAGGCGTTCGTCGACGTGAAGACCACGGACGGCTACCTCGTGCGCCTCTTCTGCATCGCGTTCACGAAGAAGCGCCCGAACCAGATCAAGAAGACGACGTACGCCAAGTCGGCGCAGATCCGCGCGATCCGCAAGAAGATGGTGCAGATCATGTCGGACGAGGCGTCGAAGGTCGACATCAAGGACCTCTTCCAGAAGTTCGTGCCGGAGATCATCGGCAAGGAGATCGAGAAGTCGACGCAGGGCATCTACCCGCTCCAGAACGTCTTCATCCGCAAGTGCAAGGTGCTCAAGAAGCCGAAGTTCGACCTCGTGCGCCTCATGGAGCTCCACGAGGGCGGCGCGGAGGAGAAGGGCGCCAAGGTCGCGCGCGAGGAGGACCAGCTCGTCGAGACGCTCGCGGGCACGGGCGGCCGTCTGTAAGCTGCTTCTTGCGGGTTTTGAGGCACAGCGCTAGAGCGCCGACAGCGCTCGCACGAGACGACGCTCGAACGCCTCTTGCGCGCATTGCGCTGCCGCCGTTGCGACTGGACTCGTCGCCATTAGCAGCGAGCACGACGCGCGCGTGCAGCAAGAGCTCTTGTGCGCTCGCACAGTTCCGTTGTCTCGCGTCGCGAGGCGAGCCTGTTGACTCTTAACACTGGTGCGAATAAAGGCGAAATTTAATCACACTCTGCGCGCGCTCTGTGTCGCTGGCATCACTAGCACTCGGTGGTATGTCTCCAAGGTCATGTTCATGACAGCTGCAGCACCTCTTGTCTCGACCGAGTGTTCGCGCATGAGCAGCTCCATTTCGACGAGATGAGACACTGTCAGCACCAGTGAGCTCCATTGCTAATGCAATCGTGGTAGTGATATAACCAAAGGAGGCATTGTCTCGACCCCTTTTTCGTCACTATCGCATTTTGTGCAGTTGCCTCGGCGGGCTATTCCAACGCGTGATCGACAAGCCGGCACTAGGGGCGACGACATCATGGCGACGCTCGAGGACCAGAAGAAGGCGCTCGAGCGCAAGTACGTCGAGACACGACCGCCGCTCGCGTACGCAAAAATCAGCGGCCGCGTGCACGACGACAAGCCGTTCGAGATGCTCATCACGCATTTGCCAGTCGAGCTCGGCCGCGGTGCGCTCTCAAGTACGTTTGCTGCTTGTGTAGTCACACACTGCGCAACGCCATCACATGCGCTCTCACTCTTGCTCGTGCGCGTGTACTAACCCACGACATACTTGTTCGCGACTGCACAGCGGCGCCTGGACACAAGATCCTCTTGGGCGAACAGAAAGCGCTCTCGCGTTCGCACGCGCGCATCCAGTGGAATCAGGACAAGAGCGGCTTTGAGCTCGAGGTGCTCGGGAAGAACGGGCTCTACGCTGCTGGCAAATACATCGCAAAGGACAAGAAGGTCGACTTGGTCTCGCGCATGCCGCTCAAGATCGGCCCAGCGCGCATCTACTTCCTCGCGGCCGTGCGCTCGGTGTGTAGCACCATGAGCGGCTTCAAGCTCGTGCAAAAGGTTCGTCCTGTGCTCTCATGATGAAGCGATGCGACGACACGAGGAGCTCACTTGATATCAATGCACGCAGGCGTTTGAGAAAGCCAAGAGCTTGGGGAAAGCGCCGGACGGGATGACAGCAGACGACGTCGTGCAGCAGATCATGGACTGCTTCCCGCGCAGCGAAGACGAGCTCGGCGGACGCGCGAGTCTCCGGGACTTTGTCACGTACGACCTGCCTGCATTGCATCATCGCTCGGATCGCGGACGTTTGCTCACGTGCGGACATACGCGGTTTGATGCTTCAGCAATTACCTCGAGCTCGACACGCAGAGCTTCGAAAAAGTACGCGGGACTGCGCCGCCGCGCTATCGCATGCTCGCAGCCGCTCCTGCAGCGTCTTCAGCGTCATCTGCAGCAGGAGCAGCGACTAGCAGCAGCAATGGGAACGGCGAAGCGCCGCGGAAGCGGCCAAAGCTCGTTGAGACGACCAAGTGACTCCAACTAGCGCAGCCGTGACTATGATGAATCCACACGACGAGGCGCTGGCGCTAGACCCGCGTCCTCTCCACCGACTCGTCTTCAAGTCTCTCTCGACGTCTCTAGCGTGTGATTTTACTGCCTCTCGGCGCTACGACCGACTGCTTTCGCAAAGCGCACGCGCTCCTGAGCAGCTCGAGCAGCACAGAGCGCGTCGACATCGTAGGCTTCGGTCTCGACGTCCTCGTGGTGCCGCGGCGCGTACGGAATCGGCCCGTACTCGGGCGTGAACGTCGCAAACGGCTGCGCATCTGGCTCCAAGCCGTGGAGCTCGTGGGCGTCGTCGAGGCGCTGCTGCTGCTGCGTCCAGATGGCGCTCCAGAGGCGCTCAAAGCGCTCGCTCTCGACGCCCGAGACCCCTGCGTGGTCTGGATGCGCCAGTTGCGCCGACTGGACCGACCCGATGCGGCCGTGGACGTGGTACACGTGCGGCAGCACGCTCTCTTCCATCCATTTGTTGTCTTCATCCGTGTCGAGGAGCCGCTCGCTCACGACGCACCAGTGGCTGAAGTCGAGCGTGAGCTTGAGACTCGGGAACGCCTCGAGGAGCTCGAGCGTCGACCACGGCGAGTACAGAACGCGCCCGCGGTGCGTCTCGTGCGATAGACAGTCGGCAAAGCCGAGCTGCTGCTCGATCTCCTGCGCGTGCGCAAAGAACTCCATCTGCTCGCGCTGGCGCCAGCGATCGGCGCCAGAGTGCGCATTGAGCCACACGGGCTTGTCCGCGGCGTCTGGGAACGCAGCGGCGACGCGCTCAAGCTGCTGTCTGTACCGCGCGAGCTGCGTCGACACGCCCTCGAACTGCTGTGCGAGATTTTCGTCTTCGTAGTCGACCCAGCCACTGTAGACGCCGACAATGAGGTTGAGGTCGTGCTCGCGCAGGAGCTCGCGCGCCGTTGCGAGTCCCCCGAGTGCGTCCAAGTCGCTCAGACTCGCTTCAATACCGTCGTAGCCCTGGCTGCGCACGTGCGCGAGCAACTTGCGTCCAAACTCGTGCGGCTTGTGCCCTGCTGCGACGCCGAGCCGCGCGGCAGACGGCGTGCCCCAGAGCGAGCGGAAGCACTTGAGCTGGAGCTGCGCCATCACGATCCAGTTGCAGTGTTGATTCATGATGGAGCTGTTTGCCCAGAATGCTCTCACAAGATTCGAAAATATCAATTACAGTCGTACAAGTACCAATTATCCGAAATATGGGCTTACATGTCCAGGTCTTGAACGCAGCCAAACACAAGCGTCTATTTGAGCTCACGCGCGCTCTTTGCGTCGTTCTCTTCCGTCTGCTTGTCGTCTTGCAGCTCGAGACGTGCGGCCTCGAGATCCACACTTTCGTCGTCGTCACGCTTGCTCTCGCTTCGCACGTCGTCGTCGCGCAAGCGCTTTGTCGAGACGGCTCGCGCGCTGTTTTGACCTCTTGCGTCTCTGTCTTTTGCGTCTTCTCCCAGATCAGCGTCGTCGTCGTCGTCGCCACTCCCTTTTGCATCGGCGTGGCTCTGATCGATCGACGCGCGCGAGCGCATGGCTTTCATGAGACTGAAGAACGCGTCGTAGTCCATGGACGCAATCACGATCTCGAGGTACTGCTCGGCTTTCAGGTCGCTCTTGATCACCTTCTGACAGCGCTGGGCAAACTCGTCTTCCGAGATGTTGGCAGACGCGAGGAACGCTGAGCAGTACAAGGAGAGAGCGAATCATGATCCTTGTCAGTCAACACTCATATGGACAGCAGCTCTCGCAATGCAAGCAGTTGGGCACACAAGAGCGAACCTTCCATCTGCGCGTTGAACATATCTTGGAAGCGAAGGTAGATGTCCATGTAGTCGAGGCGGTGCTCCTGCTCGTCCGTGAACGTGAGCGCATGGTCGAGGAAGAACTGCTCAAAGTGGCGCTGGAATCTCGGCGCTGCGATGAACTCGGCGAGCGCGCGAATGACGTTGTCTTGAATGCCTTTGTCCAAGTCCATGGTTGTGTGGCGTGTGTTGCAGATGCGCGCAGTCTTGGCGCTCTCCTTGCAAGTGCGTACCGAGATGGAGGAATGGAAGCGACAGCGTTGCGCACACGCACGCACGACGCTCTCACGTATCGATGAGCGCGCTGTCAATGCCTCGGCTGATGACAGCGTAGCCATCTCGCGTCGTTTCATGCTGTCTTGTGTGATGTGGCGCACACTTTATGGCGTGGCCCACATAATGCTCTAAGCGACTGGCTGGTGCCAATTGCACACAACAAAGACGTCGAGACATCATGGCCGCGCGCGTGACGAAGCAGTTCCTGCAGCACGACGCGAGCAAGAAGCCGGTGACGATCGGCACGAGCGCCAAGACCGCGCTGCTCGCGAAGACCCAGTCGCTCAAGCAGCAGCACAAGCCCGCAGTCGCAGCGACGTCGAAGAAGGTGCGCGGTGGCGCGAAGTCGTCCAAGCAGCAGACCTCCTCGTCGTCGAGCAAGAAGAAGAAGAAAAACGCACCGGAGCGGTTCCTCGTCACGGCAAAGAAGGAGCAGGCGCACGCCGACCGCACGCGCGAGAACGTCCAGAAGCTCCAAGTGCGTCCGACAGACAAGTCGCAGCGTCTCATGGCCAAGGTACGTCCATCTCACTACGAACGTCGACATGTATCGAATCAAATGAACTAACGATCGCCGTGATGCTCATGTGTCCGCAGGTCCTCGCACTGCGAACGAAAGCGCTGCACAAGTGACGAGCACCTCATGCATAGCAATAGATCCATACATTCGTTCGTTTGTTCAGTCTTCACACATTCGCACAGGCACGACTGCAGATGGAGTGGCACGTTCATGGTCATTTTTGTAGGTGTTTGTTCATACGCAATGGTGTTCTTGCGCTTGTGTGTGAGCGTCTTTGGTCAGTGCGCACTGTAGCGCGGGCGCGACGTTCTCTTGCGGCGCTATGTCTGTCTGTCTGTCTGTCTAGTCCTTCTTCAGCGGCGTCGCCTTGATCGCGCCGCTCTGGTGGACGTTCACCTTGGCGACGTCGTCGAGGTCGTCAAAGTCGTCCTATTGGCATTTGTGATCGCAGGATCAAGACGATGTCATGGATCTGTTTGTCAGTCTCGTTGCTCCTTCAGCTCAGTTGCGCGACCGTGACGACAACAGCATGGATGCGCACACGCACCTTGTTCATCTGCATGACCGTGTATGCAAAGACCGAGCCGGCGAACGTCGCGAGGCTGCCGCCGAGCAGCAGGTTCTTGGCGCGCAGCGAGAGAGCCATCGTCTTGGTCGTCTTCGTTTCTTTGAGCTTCGCGAGTGTGAGCGAGCGGCAGTCAAGTCGCTTGATGCTGCGTACTGTTGACATGCGGCAAAGTGCGATCACCCACATAAAATAGAGTACACAACATCAATATTTAATAGAATTAGATAGTAGAATCCGTTTGTGTGACATCGATCTAGAGCGTGACAAAAGCGAGGGGCAACCACTCGCATCGAAACGACGCGACTTGGAGCGCAATGCGCTTGACATGCATGCCCTGCATGAACCTCTAACGATGCGACCGAGAACGAGAGCAGCAGCACACAAGTGTGTGTGTGTGTGTGTGCAACGCACTCAAACAGCTATCAAGTGGTCGCTCCTCTACGCAGCTGAGGAGCTCGGCGCTGTTGTAGCAGTCACAGAGGATGCTGCAGGGTGCTTGACAACGTACACGCGCTTGTACGTCTTTGCGCCAGCAGCAGGCGTCTTTGCCACTGCAGGTGCTGCTGCTCTTGCCTTGCTCGCGCGTTTCTTGACTGGCGCTGTACTGACGGTTGCTGAGTTTGGCGGCATCGCGTCAGTCAGCGTCTTGTCTGGACGAGGCGCGATCGAGCGCTTACGACGACGTGGTGCGTCCGTAGGATCTTCTCGCTTGCTCGTTGGACTCGGCGCTGGTCGCGCAAGAGCCACTGAGTTGCCAGTGTCTTTGTTGACTTGAGATCCAGGAGCAGCAGTCGCCATCTTCATTTGGACAGTGGCTGCAGTGGTGGCTGGTGCCGTCGCGAATGCCGACGTCGTTGTCGATGGCTTTGTACCCCGCTCCTTCGCTCGCTTCGGTTTTGTGATGCGAGTGGCGTTGCGTGCAGGTTGCGCTGACTCGCCGCCCTCGACTGCTGCATGAACGCGAGCGACTGCGCTCGCTGCTTCTCGTGTCGCCTGCTTACGCGTGCCTTGGTCTTGCGTTGCACCGCCTGTGCGCTTCTGCTTCCTCGTGCTGCTGTTGCGACGAACCGATTCGCTTGTTGGTTGTGGCGACAGAGGTCTTGCAGCTTCGATCGGCGTCTCACTCGGTGCCTGAGGCGCCTGATCTCGCTGCTTCCGTCTCGACGGCTTGAGCGCCTCTCGTTCTGCCGCGACAGTGCGCTTTGTCGCCACAGTCTTTGGACTGACAGCGGAGGACGATCGTCTTGTCGGCCGAGGTGACTCAGACCGCGGCGCATCTTGACGAGCGTCCTTGCTCTCACACGATGCTGTACGATGCGGCGCTTTCTTGCTTGTTCGCACCGTCGGCTTGTGCTTTGGCTTTGCTTCTGGAGCATCTGCAATATCCTCTGCTGTACTCGTCGCTTTGTTCGAGCGACTGAGTGTCTTGGTCGCTGTCCGAGGCGCTCGCTTTGGCTTGGTCGTCACAATCTTTGTGTCGCTTTTTACTGGAGACTGCTGCTCTTGCATCGCCGCTTTGCCAGGCACGACTGGCGCCAACGAGCTCGCACGAGTATCGCCTGGCGCTTGCAAAGCTGTCAGCGACGCTGAAGACTCAGACGCAGTGGCTGCTGCGTCTGCTACTGACCGACGCTTGCGGCGACCGACCACGAGCGTCCGGGTTCGATGCGGCGTCGCCAAGACAACAGGACGTATTGGCGGCTGCTTGACTGCCGCCCCAGTGCGTCGTGGACGAGAGTGCGTCCGTTCAGTCTCAGCTGCCGCCGCCGCAGCTTCAGCTCGCAGCCGCTTCTTCTCGAGCAGGAGCGCGCGTCGCGACCGCACCGTCTCGAATTCGTCGCTTGCGTCCTCGCTGCTCACCCGCGCAGACGCACAGTCGTCTTGCGCATCTGGCAGAACGACCACGCCGCATCCCTCCGGCATCTGCTTGAGCGTCGCAATGTCCACACCCTGGCGACTCTTCTTCGGATGTCGACACTCGCGCGCGACGTCGTTAGAGACAGCAGACGCACTCGAGTCGACAACTGCATGACTCGTTGGTGGCGCTGCGTCGCCTGTCGCTCTAGTTCGCTGACTGCGATTGCTCTTGTGAGACTTGACGAGCGGCGTCTTCTTGACTCGAGGAGCTGCAGCAATGCGCTTGCGCTGCGTCCGAGTCGCTGCTGGTAGTTCATTAGCCATGGGCGATTCGTTCTTTGTCGCTGTCAGTGGCGTCTGTGCTGCTGTTGCTGCTGTCGTAGAGAGCGATGGCTCAGAGACAGGAGGCGCTGCGTCGCCTGCAGAGCTGCTCGCAGGTACAAAGAGCTCGGTGAACAGCTTCTTCTTCTGCGTCTGTGGCGCTGTAGGAGCAGGTGCTGACTTGGTCTCTGGTGTGCTGGACGCTGTGCTAAGCGCAGTGACCGTCACAGGGCGGTACGCGAGCACGTACGTCGTGGTCTTGGACTGTACGACTGCTCGCGCCTTTGGCTTTCGTTTGGGGCTTCGCTCGCTCCGTTTCGCTGGTGACTCGGTCGTGAGCACCACACCGCGCGCTCTGCGACTGACGTCAGCTGTGACTGGCGCTGGTGTAGCTGGAGACATATCGACTGGCGGTGGCTCAGCAGTCGATGGCACAGCGCGCTGGACCGCGTCGTCTGTGGAGCTTGCGCTACCAGTCGACGGTCGCTGGCTCCGCGCACTCGAGCTCTTGCTCGCGCCTTCTGCACTCACCATCGTGCCGGTCTTTGGGTCAAAGAGCATCTTTGGTCCGTCGCGCTTGAGGATCCGCACTGGTGTTTGCGGAGCCACAGTCGTCAATGGCGCACCATTCGCTAAGGTTGCGCGTCTATCTGTGCACATCACTGCGCTTGAGGACCGCGCTGGCTGCTGCTGCGATAGTGGAGCCATTGTGCGTCGTCTGAGCCACGGCGATGGGCTATCACCAGCGTTGGCACCTCGAGCGACTGAGCCATTGGCAACGCCAGGTGCGGGTGGCAAGGGACTCACGTCTGACGTGTGATCGCGCTCAGGCGTCTCGAGTGCGTGTGATGTGTCAGGGATCTGGAAGCTCACGCGCGACGCCCCACTGGGACGCGCGAGTCTCGGTCCGCTGCTTGCGGCACTTTGATCGTGATCGCCTTCGCTCTGACGATCGTGGTGACTCGAGTCAGTTGGCTGTGGAGCGCTATCGCGCCGCGCGCAGCCGCAGCAGACGCTCTTCTGACTGGATGCCTGTGTTGGCTTGCGATCCAAGCTGTCTGCTGCATCTACGACGCTGTCCATTGCGGTAGCATCAGCGTCTCTGGTCTCACTGCGGCGCTCGAGCGCGTAGGCGCCGTACGCCTGGCGCACTGGCAGCTGTACGTTTCGCGGCCAGTGGCTGTTGTCGTCGTGCGTGGGCTCTGCGCGTCGGTAGTCTTGACTGTAGCGCTGGTCGTATGGAGCTCTTGCCATCGCATAGCTACTGTTGTCGCTGCTGTGTCGGCTGCTACTGCTGTCCGTAAGCTGTGGGAACTCGCGCTCTTTCTGCATCACGCGCAACATGTCGGATCGCACGATGTCCTGCTCGACCGCGTCGTCGCCCCATCGACCTGTGCTCGGCGCGGCAAAGACAAAGCGTTCTCCAGTGCGCGCTGCTGCGCTGTCGCTCCAAGCGCGAGCCGAGCGATTCTGGTTCGGCGTCGGACCAGAGGCAGCGGCGCGAGTGCCCCATGCGCTCGGCTTTGACGTTAGATCAAGCTGCTCCGAGTCTCGAGAATGTCCCAGCGATTCACTCCGAGTGTGCTCGGCTCCGTGTGCTGCTTGCGTCTGCTCTGATCCGCTAGTGGGCGACGATGCTGTCGTCGCTGTGGGAGTGCTGCAGCCCCAGCCAGCTTTGCCAGTCGGTACGAGGTTCACGTGCACGTCCTGTCCATTGTTCTCTTTGCGAAGGCTCGGCGTGTTGATCGGCGCCGGCGCGACAACCATCAGGCTCTTGGCCGCAACGAGGCTCTGGCGGCCGCTGAGCGACGACGACTTGAGCACGAGCATACGGTTCGCGCCATGGAACCCGCCTGCTCCGTCGTACAAGTGAGTGTGTCAGCCAGATGGCCAAACGCAACAGCAGTGGATGCATCTCAAGTGCACGCACCAGCATGGTCGAGCGCTTTCGAGAGCGGCGCTTTGAAGACCGAGCTGAGGTTCCGACTCGAGTACTTGGTCTTCGCTTTCGCCGCTGGCGTCGTCGCAGTCATGCGGAGGAGAAGGATTGGTCGGTCGTCGGTGCCTCGAGCGCTACGGTGCGCGTGCAGGAGTGGCGCGTGCAGCGACTTGCAGCAGAGCAGCAGCTCGAGATCGCGAGCACTTGCGGCGGGTCACGCGCCGAAACGAGCGCCGCTTCCGCGACGTCTCTTCGCACGATATGTGGTGCCAGTAGTTGGACACGTCCGACTGCATGTCTAATATCAAGTCGAATCTATAGAATAGAGGGGTTTCCGGACAAAATACACAAGATCGACAGGTCGATCTAGCGCCAAGCGTCGTCGCGAGCAATGTGGCACCAGCTCCGACGCATCTGCAGCTCCATCGTCGTCACGCACTTACGCAGACGTACGTCCGTGCGAGTGTGTGGGTGCATCTACTCGTCTATTCCTAGTTTAGTATCCATGGGCGACGCTGTCACTGGCGCTCGCGGCCGTGAACTGCACCAGCACAAGCGTCGCCGCTCGAGGCAAAATCGCATACAGTGGCGCACTGCGCGCGCTTCGACTCAGCAGATGAGCGCCGTGTTGTCGAGGCGCTTGCCGCTTGCTCGCGACGCCTTAGCGGCTGTGCCACTGAGCAGTCCCTTGGCTTCACTGTCGTTGTCGTACTCGTACTCGTCGATCGCCGGCTCGTCGACGCTAAAGCGCTTGTGCAGATAGAGCTCGTGCGCTGGCGAGCGCCGTCCGACGTGCTGCGCTTGCGATTGCTGCTGCGCAACGGGCGCGAGGCCGTTTGGGTGGCTCACGCACAGCGGCGTCCAGCTGTGCTCAAAGTGGAAGAACACGAGCGCCGAGATCATGAGCCCGAGCACGACGTCGACTGTGTAGTGCTTGCGGCCGGCGATGCACAGGCCCGCGAGCACGAGCAAGTACGTGACGCCGAGCGTCCACCGGAGCGCCGAGAAGCGCGGGAAGTTGCGGTCCAAGACGCGCAGGTAGAGTAGCACGGCGCTGTTCGTGTACGCCATGTGGCCCGAGAAGATGAGGTCGCCGCACGAGTTGTAGTTCCCGTACATGGGGCCGACGCGCGTGACGATGTCGATCCAGGTCTGCGGCGGGAAGTACGTCGTGCTGCCGACGCGGCAGTGCGGCGCAGGGCCTGGGAGCGACGTGAGCGCGATCGTGAGCGCGCGGAGGAAATAACAGACCGTGGCGCACCGGAAGAACGTGCACATGACCACGGCGCGGTTCTCGCGCTTCATGAAGTACGACTGGAGCATGAACACGACGGGCACGACCGCTGTGAGGAAGTCGCTGAGTGGGCGCCACGCCGAGTCGACGGCTTGCTCAGGAATGAACATGAAGCCGAGGTCCGGCAGCGGCGTGCGCGACGGCACGTGGAGCGAGAACGCGATGTTTACAGCGAAGACCATCACGAGCGAGACGGCGACGAAGATCTCGGCGTGCTCGGCGAGCGTCCGGAGCGTCCGGTCCACGCGCGAGCGCACAAAGTGGCGCACGTAGAGCAGCGTGACCGTGTACAGGAGCCACACGCCGCCCCACGTCATGCGCGTGTGGTGCTCGTCGGGCTCGACGACGAACTTGAAGAACAGGATCCAGTCGAGCACGCCGAGCACGACGATCAGGACCGTCACGAGCTTAAAGACGAAGAACCCGAGGAGCTCGCGCACATCGACGGCTTTGCAAAAGTCCCAGAACTTGGCGTTCTCGGGCGTGAGGCTCGCGGAGACGCGGAGCGAGATCGGGAGCGACTCGCCAATGTTGAGCGACAGCGACTTGTCGAGACTCGCGGCGATCGACGATGCTGGACCCGACATCTTGCGCTTCGTGCGCGTGAACGCCGCCGAGTTGACGAACGGCAGGTACGACGCCATGCTGGCAGTGGCTCACGGGCGACGAGTGTGCGAGTGTGTGCGAGCGTGTGAGCCGAAGTGCAGCGAGCGCGCGTCGAGGAACTGCTTACCGCCTTTCAGTCGCAAGCAAGCGTAGAGGTGGCCAGTGGATCGACGAGTGGCGAGTGCGTGACGTACGTACGTCGAGTAAGCGGCGCGGAGTGAGTCTGGGAGAGGTGGTCGGCGCAGCAGATGGAGCGGGCGGCAGCAGATGCAGACAGCAGCAGGTCCTCTGGTTCTCTCGCTCTTGCTCGTTCGCTCGCTCTCGCACACTCGCGGCGCAAATGGGAGTGCCGGCCGCCTGTCGAGAGTGTGAGTGTGTCGAGCTGAGTGAGCTGCTGCTGCTGCTGCTCTTGAGCTGCTCTGCTGCCCACGCAAGTCATTGCGCGCTTTCATCCGATACATTTGGCCATACAAACGTGGCTCTTTTCTGGCAAGATGTACCGTTCGAAACGGTACAGTACCCACAATGTTTACGCACGGTACGCGGTCGTTTACTTCTTTCGCTCGATCGCCACCTCGAGACGTATGTGCCTTGTGACCCAAGTCGGCCATGGCCAGCTCGAGAGTTTCACGAGGCCGTTTGTCGATCTGCTCCTACTCTGTCGCTCGACTTTCAATGGCGCTCTCGCTGCTGCCATTGTCCTTGGCCTCCGAGTGCATGCGCACCTGGGTCACCTCACCTCGACTCGACTCGAGTGACCCTCGCGACACGCGACCGCATGGCGAGGTACCTGACGTAAACAGCGCGAAAGTGGAGCCATCTGAAGGCGACACCACGACCAGTGAGTGCTTGCTCGAGGGCCGCAAGAGCGGCGAAAGACACGCGACTGCGAGCGCACAACCGCGTTCGTTGTCGATCGCTAGCAACTCGCATTCGTGGCGTCACTGGCGCTGCAGCAGTCCCAACGGCGGTACGATGATGGATCGAATGACTACGAGACTGCTTCGACCAAGCAGAACGCGGCCAGGAGCTCCTCAATAGCGATCCTCTGCGTGTATTGGTCTGTATTATCTCCAGTCCGTTCATTTGTCTGTGTATCTGCCACTCGATCGGACCGCGTGGCTACAGCTCCGAGTATGTGTTCGCTTGGCGGTAGTACGACGACGAGCCAGGGTACCCGCTCATGGCGCCTGGACGCGGTCCGCCTCGAGCGCCCATGCCAACGCGCGAGCCATTGCCGTAGCCACCAGCGTACCCCGCGCCACTGCCGCCCGTGTCGCCTGCGACTTGGACGAGGAACATGTGGCCTGACGGACACGCGACGCGCCTAGGAGTCGACAGACACACACAGTCAGTCGTGAGCGCGCTCCTTCTCTCTACCAGACGCAGCAGCAGCAGCAGCAGCAAGACAGCGCAGTCAATCGTACATGTTGTACATGTGCGGGAGCACGCGCATCTGGATGTGGCACTGCGGACAGCGCACGAGCGCGCCGTGCGAACTCGCGCGGTACGACACCGGCTGGTTCGGCGCAGGCGGCGTGTACCGATTCCGCGGCATTGGCGGCGGCGGCGGTGGCGGCGCAGCGCCTTGCAGTCCTGGCGACGGCGCGAACTCGCTCGGTCGGGTCTTCACGTCGCGCTCTGTCACGGGCTTGCCGCAGTCGCGGCAGAAGCGGTGCCCAGCGCGCACGCGCGGGTGGTCGCACTGCTTCTTCACTTGCATCTCGGTCATGATCGCGCGGCACGACGGGCACTTGTCGTAGTTGGACGAGTCGGACGACTGGATCTCCTTCAGGCAGCTCCAGTGGAAGCTGTGGCCACACGCAGTTGTGTAGATCGCGTGGCCGACGTCCATCGTATCGAGGCAGATCGCGCACTCTTCGGCTTCCGACACGACCGTCGCGCTGCTGTGGCTCGCGCTCTCTGGTTCGTGCGGCACTGCCGATGCGACGTGGCGGCTCGTGTGCACCTCGAGCAGCGCGTGCGCGCGCGTGAGTGCGTCCGAGAGCCGCGGCGCGACGTCTTTCGCGACGCGCGAGACTGTCACGCGGCTGCAGTCGTCGAGACTGCGCGACCGCCGCAGCGCAGCGCGTTCGGGTCGCGGCCCCAAGTGCTTCTCTTCCAATGCGCGCTGCACGAGCTCGGCGCGCGCACGGTCGCGCGCACGTTGCTCTGCGGCTTCCTGGTCGCGCCGCTGCTCTTCTGCTGCGCGCATGCGCTGCTCCTCTTCTGCGACCACGAGCTGCCGCGCTCGCGCGCGCTCAATGTCTTCCGTTCGGCGGCGCTCCATGAGCATCTGGTTCTGGTCGCGCACGCATCGGTCGCACACGCGCACGGGCTCGTTGTTGTACCGCACGATCGTCGTCGACGGCATGACTTTGTGCGACCGCGCGCAGCTTCCGCACACGGCGTTGCCGCACGACTGTCGAGAGCACGCGCAGACACAAACGTAGCGCAAGTAGAGAAGGATCATACACACGTGAGCTTCGGGACGAGCACATGCGTGTTAGCAAGAGCGACAGCGACGACGACGTACTCGACAGCGGTGCTTGCGCCGAAAGACCTGGAACTTCTTCTGGCACATGAAGCAGTCGGTCGCGGCCTCGAACATCGCGTCCGACATGTTCTGGACAGCGCCGGGCGTCGGCCGCAGCAGCATCGGCGTCTTGTTGTCTCGTATGTCGTGTGTGTGTGTGTCGGTGCGCGAATGGCGTCGTCGACGACGTCGGCGATCGCTGCAGCGGCGGCGGCGCTTGGGCTCACACGTCTTCGTGTCGCGCGAGAACCGGATTTCTTTGCGAGAGGGAGCGAGTGTTTGCCGGAGTGTGATAGTGCAATAAACCAGGTCAATTTTCCAGTAGTGCTATAAACAAGTGAGTGTTTGCAGGTGTGTGACACACACACTTCGCTTGCTAAAAGCAAGACACGAGCACCCAATAATTTTTTCAAGACAGTAGGTCGAGACTTGACGTACGTATCCTCTTGGTTTTCGCACTATCACATTGGCTATACCAAGAGCGAAACGATTCGAACTGTGGTCACAGCACAAGCGCAAGTCGATGACAGCTCATGCTCGTAGTGTACAGACGCGACGATCAGTGTACGACGCCTCGCTCGCCCTCTTCGTTCACTATGCAATGCTATACAATACGCGCTAGAGCATCGCCTCTTCGCCTTCCATCGGCTCGCGCGGCATGCCAAGCAGCGCGTCCTCGTTCGTGTCGTCCTCTGTGCGAATGCCGAGCGCGCGGCGCATCTCTTTCGACCGGAGCTCCGCCATGAGCGATTGGACCTGCAGCACAGACGTGTGCATGAGCGACTCGAACGGACATGCTTCTGTCTGCGCACACAGAGGCGACGACGCAGGCAGCACGAGGCTCAGAGAGATTGACGCAAAGAGGACGTACGCCGTGGCCTTTGCCGAGCGTCTCGGCGCGATCGACAAAGTCGTCAAAGTTCAGGCCTGGATACAGATCGTACGCCCACTGCTTGTACATCTTGATGAGCGACGCGAGTGCTTTTGCCTGCAGCATATGTGAGTGTGCGAGTGTGCGTAAGGTGTGAGAGCAAGTCGTCGTAGACGACTCATTCTCACTAGCAGCACGATCAGCTGTGCTGCGTTGCAGATGTGTACGAGCGCACCTCTTGGCCAGTCACGTCGCCGCTCACTTGGAAGGGGAACGTCTCGTAGATCTTCGAGAGTCCGTCGGCGGACACGAGGTTCGACTCGGTGAGCAGGTTGCGTCGCCGCTTGACCGCCTTTTCGGCTGCAGGAACGTCGCCGTCTTGCTGCTGCGACGCGCTGCCGTCTTGCTGTTCGCTACCCGCCGCCGCCACCAGTGAGCGTCGCAGCGCCTTCTTCGCGCAGTCGCGTGATCTCCGAGTCGTCGTCGCGCTCCCAACCACCTCGAGCTGCCATTTTGCTGTTTGGTGTTCACAGCTGTGTGTGTTGCAGCACCCTTGCTTTTATCACTTTGAATCGGTTGTTGGAGACTCGATAGTGAATCCAAGTGCATCGACAGCAGTGCATGCAACTTCAGCTCAAGGGCTCACACAACTTCAGCTCCATGCTCGGTGTATTCACACATCGTGCACGTGCTGCAATGTACTCTATCTACTCACTCTATCTGTCCTATCTGCGTATGCCCGAGTTAGGACCGGCGACTGAGGCGCTTGAGACGGCGACGGTGGTGTGAGCATGGACGCTTGCCGTGGTTTGCCTGCATCGCACACAACATACAACAACGCGCAGAGTGAGCACGTCACTCACGACGACTGCGAGCGCCAATCGATCGGCACAGACGCACCTTCTTCGGTCGACGCGCATTGCGATTGAGCAGCTGCATGCCGATCGGTTCCTCTGTGAGACGCATCTTCTCGAGCGAGAACTCGAGGTTGTGGCGCCAGTCGGACAAGTACAGCGGCGCTTGCGGCAGCGGTGCGTCTGCTTGACGAGCTGCATACGTTGCAACCAAAACACAATAGACCAGTCAGTCCACATCCGCTGCACGTGCTCGTGTGGAGCTCTCTCTCATCGACTGATACACCAAACAATACGAGTGCGCACCTGCAGGGAAGAGGTTCCACGGCGCTGCGAGTGCGCGCGACGACGACGAGAACGCGCGGTGGTGTGCAGCGATCGCGCTCGTGCGCACAGCGGCGGCAGCAGTCGCTGCGAGCGTCAGTCTCCGAGCAGCCATCGTCGTGTCTCCTGCTGTCTGTGCTGGTGGTGCTGCTTTGAAGCTGCTGGTGCAGGTGTGCTTTGATGCTGCTCTTGGTTTCACTATACATTGTGGCATTGAGCGATGTCTGATAGTGCAGAAACCAAGTGGATATGCTTGCTTAGCTTGTTTATATCACTATCACATATTGTACAAGAAGAGATTATCTTGCTGATTGTAAGCTGACAGCAAAGCTAAGAAGGCAGACGTAGGACTGGAACCATACACCCGACTCCTGTACTTGCTGCCTGACATGCATCCACGACTCTTACACATACACCTCACGCTTGCATCGCAGCACTGCGCATGCCAGTCACTCGTTCATGACAAGCCGGGAGCTGCTAGGACGGTGTCCATGTCCATGACAAGATGCCCTTGACAAGTACTAGGACGTCGCTGACCAGTCGTTCTGTCGCACTTCAGGTCTCTGCTCTCTTTCGCGATCCGCGTCGCTGTCGTCGTCACCAACACGTGTGGATTGCGCATGTGGACAGCTCGACAACAACGTCGCGCTCGAGCTCGAGCATGTAGTTCCTTCCACCGATCGAGCTTCACTGCAAGACGAGGCGAGCGAACAAGCTTCACAGCAACAAAGCAAAGCACGTCGGCGCCAATGGACCGACGGGACCGACGCGCATACACGCATGTGCAGGAGCAGCGAGGTCGCTTCACAGAAGATTGTCCTCTGTGTGCAACAAGTCGGGTTCGCAGACGCGACTGGCGAGTCCGCGACACCAGCACCACCAAGGCGTCGAACAATGGCTCCGGCGGCAGCAGCCTCAAGCAGAGATGCCTCTGTGTGTGCAACAGCCCTGGTCGCCGTCAGTGTGCATGTCTGCTGCTAATGGCGTCGTACTCGTGCAGTGTCTAGCGACTCGCCCACACACGCGCGCATTTGGATCGTGAACGTGAGCTTGAGCTGACAAACAAGCAGATCTGTTACTGTCTCCACACACTCACCGAAGCGCCGCAGTGTGCTTGCGAAGAGCGAGTTGTCATGCGTCGCGACCACGTCAACTCGCCATGGAAGCTCCTGCTGAGCTTCTTCGGCGCTCACTGTCGCTGTCGTGACGGTCGCTCGACGGACTCCTGACTCGCTTCGTGTCGACACGCTTGCTATTGGTGCGACCTGGCTTGTTGCTCCAACTTGGTAGTCGGCATGGGCGACACCAACATGCGCGAGCATGGCGCTAGCGTCTCTTAGTGTTAATACCTGTGCGAGTGCTCGTGTTCCGAGTGCTACAGGACAGCTCAGCTCAGCTCGTTCGCTAGACTTTCAACGTGAAAGACAGACTCGGTGCTACACCACGAGATCACATCAGCAGTCGCAGTCGCAGCAACAGATCCACGTGCTCGGCCGCGTGCTTGCTTAGTGCGACGGACGTCGTGCCACTGCGCGCCCGTTCATGTGCAAACTCGCTCTCTTGTGTGTGTGTTGCGCAGTGTGTGTGTGCGCTCGAGAGAGTGGTTGGTTGGTTGGTTGGTTGTTCGCGGTGGTCGCGCTAAGGCGCTCGGGTTCACTCGCATCGCGCCTGGATCTCTCCTATCAAGCCATCACCATCATCATCGCGATCGCGCGCGCACGAGTGAGTGAATGCGCTCGACGCACAGCAGAGTTGCGGCGCGAAGACATGCATGGGAGCGGATGAGAGGCCTCGAGACGCACGGCGCGTGTGTGTGTGTTGGCATGTGTGTGTGCGCGCGCGAGAGAGCAAGAGAGCGAGCGCGCGAGTGACTGATAATGACTGGCGACAGCGGGGCGGCATCCTCGTGGCGATCGCCGCTGGATGGACAACGTCGGTCGCGGCACACGGTCGACTATGCGAGCGCGCATGTCAAGCCGCGCGTGTTGGTGTGCTTGAGGATCGCCATGGCGTGCCGTCAGAGAGAGAGTGTGTGTGAGAGAGAACTTGCGTGTGCGCACATGCGGGCAAGACGCAAGACCCTCGCAGTTGCGCCTTAAGCAGTTGGGCAGCCACCGCAACACCGAGCCACGTCGGTGGGATCCCACTACCGCACTCACACACACACATAGGACGGCGAGGGCGACGACAAGGACGACGACGCTCGCTACTAGTACGTACAAGCCGCCGCCACTTTGGCTTGAGAGAGGGCGACCGAGTGCGTGAGTTCAAGACCTGCTTGCTTTGCTTTGTGGTCGTGTCAGTCGCAGGACCGCCACAGCCACGAGTGCATGGTGAGCACGACCAAGACCACCGTCGCGATCGAGACCATGACCAAGGACATACAAAGACATACAAGGACGCACGAGCAAGGACTCGTTCGCGCACAAGAGCTCTCGTTCGATCGAGTGGATGGATCGATGGATCGATCGACCCAGCGAATGGCAAAGGCGGACCTTGACACTGACTTGGGGTTTCTGTTCGAGCCGTGTAGTACGGAGCGCTGGCGGCATATTGATTATCAAGGGTATTCATAGTATTAGTATGTGGTAGTGATACTGCTTGCATCACCACTTGATCGATTATCAAAGGCATTAAATGCCACTATTGCAAAACACACTGCACGCACTCTTGTGCATTCCTGGCACAAAATATCGAACCGAGCGAGTGGATGTTGAAGTGCACTGGCTGTTCCCGTGCACGCAGATTCACGCTTTCTATGCTCAGGTGGCACTCTCGGCTTCGTCTTGGGTTTTGGCTTGAGCTCAGAGCTTACTGCAGGTAACCAGGCTTGCCCGCATACTCACTCAAACGCGAGAGAAGAGCTCTGTTGGTGCTTGCTTGCGGCAGCACGCAGCCCATGCGCTCGATGCACGGCCGTCCTCGTCGTGAGTGTGCCTGTATGCGCTCGCTCATTTCGCCTTATCTTGCCTTGCTTGACTCGAGCTAGGTATTTGCACGCAGACGGCTCTGGCGTGCGCGCGTACCTACTGCGCCAGCCGGGCGGGAACGGCGGGTAGCGAGGTAGAGCTTGAAGCTCGCGCTTCGTGGCGGCGCTGCTCGTGCGGAGCTCGCTACTCGTAAACACCTGCACACGCAGCAGCAGGGCGGATCCAGCATCGCGGGAAGCACCAGCACCAGCGGCACCAGATCAAAGTTTTGCGGCGATCGTCGCGCGCCTTGCCTTGCCATGAACTCGCGAGTGCTTGCTCTGTTGTTTTTGCCTGCTGTTGTTGTTGTTGTTGTTTGTGCTCGTCGGGAGTGACGGAGATGGGCTCCGATCGCGCGCTCGGTGTGCCGTCTGACTGTCTTACTGACTGACAGTCCGTCTGTCTATCATCACCGCTGTCTGTCTGTGTCTGTCTATGGGGCGCGCACCTGCGCCTGCGCCTTGGGAGGAGTGCGTGCGTGGGCGAGCGCGCGAGAGAGAACAACCTGGCAAAGACAACAAAGGCAACAAGCTCACGAGTGTCCAGGTTGCAATTTGCTTCGTCCGTCACACACGTCCGCTCAAGCTCCAGCTCCAGCTCAGCTCCAGTCCCCAGCTCACGCGAACCCAGCAGCAAAGTGACATGCAGCACATGATGATCATGGACAACCGACCTGCCGGCAGCAGCATCAGTCCCGTCGGCAGCCCCGCGCACAGCTTCAGCTCGAGTCTGAGCGTCGGGAGCAAGACCGACAAGGACGTCGCGCCGTTCCTCAAGAACCTCCGCAAGATGCTCGACGAAGAGAGCGACGAGATCCTGCGCTGGACGCCGAACGGCCGCGCGTTCGAGATCCACGACATGGAGCAGATGATGGAGCACGTGCTGCCCAAGTACTTCAAGCATCGCAAGTACACGAGCTTCCAACGCCAGCTCAACTACTTCCACTTCCGCAAGTGGACCAAGTCCAAGGCCGTCGTGTGCACGTTCTCGAACGACTTCTTCATCCGGGACCAGCCCGAGCTCGCGTGGCGCATCACGCGCAAGAAGTCGCTGCACCACAACCACGCGGCAGCGTCGCCGCAACCTCCGGCGCACGCGCTGGAGCCCAAGGCTCGACCGACCCGCGCGCACTCGATGCCGACGCCCATGGTCTCGACTCGGAGCCACGTGGACAGTAGTGTCAGCAGCCCGACTGCGAACCAGCAGCAGCCGTACTGGCTCAAGAGCGAGGGCGTCATGATCAACGTCCCGCGCTCGGGGAGCCTCTCGGTGCCGTTCCCGTCGCCGACGGACCAGGACATGATGCTCAAGGAGCATGACCACACCAGCTCGAGCGGTAGCCGCCGGCACTACTTTGCGTACCCGCTGCACCACAGCCACAACCAGGCGCACTTTCACCACCAGCACCAGCAGCTGTACGGCGCAGCGCAGTCGACGCCCGAGTCGCTCGACTGGATCGACTGCCTCCTCCCGCCGGTCGACCGCATCGAAGACGAGATCTACTCGTACATGTACCCGGCGCCGCCACTCGCAGCACTAGGGCCGTCGTCGTCTGCATCTGCGCTGCTCGGTGCCAAGTCCTCGTCTTCGTCCTCGTCGTCGCCATTTGAGTTCGTCTCGACCGCCCTCTAATTATCTAATCGTCATTGTCATCGCCACCACCACCTGCACGTACATGCGTCCTCGCTCTCAGTGCGTGGTGCGTTGTCTCTCTCTCTCTCTCGTTTGCTCCTTTGTCCTGGCTCGTGCTCTACATCTCGGGTTGCTTCGCTTGCTTGTTTTGCTTCGCTTGCTGGCAAAGGACTAGGTAACAAACACGTTGTTGTTGCAGTCGCCTCGAGCACCTCGATGGTCGTCAAACACACTTGCTTGCATGCGTGGATCGACCCAACCGACCCAACCCATGCAAGCATTTCGCAGTCTCGATCTCAAGGATGGCGAGAAGCACACACGCTGTGCCTTCAACGTGAACCATGTGCGCTACTGACGTGGGATCCCTCCCACTCTCGCGAGTGGATGCATCGGGAAGCAAGCTGTTCAACAACGCCTCGCGACTTGGCGTGGAGGTCTCGTGCGCGCCACCGCCGCTCCTTTCCGCTTGTACGGCATGCAAGCACGTTGCGCCGCCGCTCGGGACGACGTTCGCCTGTGTTCGCTCGTCCAGTTTTCGACCGCAGAGGTCTTCGCGACCTGCGCGTGCGCGACTAGCAGCAGCATCATCCAGTGGCCACGCGTTCTGGTCCTGTGCGGCGACGATGGCTCTATCCACAGGTGCTTGTGCCACTGCTGCGGCAGCAGTAACACCTCAAGTCCTACGCAACGCCACCAGGACGCACTCGCGCCAGTGCACATCTGCATTCCCAGGTACTCTCTCGCTCTCTCGCTCTTGTGCGCGCGTCCGACTACTACGCGCACGCACCAAACGTATCGCCCTCACACTCTCGAACTCAGCCGCCTAAAGCAGCCGCCGCACGTCCGACTCGCGCACAAAGTGCTGCACGAGGTCGTGGTAGCCGCGCGCCATGTCCGCGCTCGCCTGTGTGCTCTTCTCGAGCGACCGCGCGATCGAGAGCAGCACCTGCCGCTCGGTCCGCACGCACGTCGCGTCTGCGCTCGCCTCGTCGTCGTCGACGTCGAGCGGCACGGTGCCGGCCGCGACTGCGATCTCTAGCTCGCGGCACTTCTCTGCCTGCGTCTGGAAGACCGACACGAGCTCCTGGAACCCGCGCGCCATGCCCGCCGCAGCCGCCGAGCACTGCTCGACCGAGCGCGAGAGCGAGTCGCGGTGCGGCGAACGCACTGGTGACGTCTCTTCGCTCGCGCCGCCAAAGCTGCTGCGCCCGCGCTTCGAAGCTGGCGTGTACGGCGACGCGGCCGGCGTCTCTTCTTCAATGCGCGCACGCTTCGGTGTCTCGTGGCGCACGATAGGAGCGACTGCGACTGGCGCCACAGTGACAATTGGCGCTGCACGAGGCGTAGGGGCGACCGCGACTTCCGGTGCATCCTCGCGGCTCTCAAGCGCACGCGCAGCCGCAGCGAGCGACTCGCTTGCGTCCGCACGGCTGCGCGTCTCGACCTTTGCAGTAGCGAGGCGCGTGACGGCGGCACTGACTTCCGCGATACGGCTGTCGTCGCCGTCTGCCGCAGCGAGGAGCTCCGTGATGCGCTGCGCCGTGGCGTCGTCCTCTTGCGAGACATACGGCGCGTCCTGGAGGATCATCGCCATGCGCGTGAAGTACGGCCACGGGAGCTTGCCCTTGAACACGTGCGCCTTGGGACGCTGCGTCTTGATCGCCGCCCACCACTCCTTCGACATGCCTTCGTCGCTTGTCGTGAAGCCTGACATGTGTGCGAATTTAAGAGCAGAGCATGGCACGTGAGCGCGCCAAGCTGCGACGGAGCACTCCGTGACAGATACACTCGAGACGCACCTGGCTGCTCCTGGAGCCACTTGACCAAGCCGTAGTCCACGCGGAGGTTTTTGAACTTCACGAAGATCTGGCCCTCTGTGTGCACACAGATCGTTGCATGAGCGTGAGTATGCGTTGCGCCGACGCCATGCGCGAGTTGGCAAGGACGTACACACACATGCGTACCAGTCCAGTTGCGGCCGCTGTTGTCGCCGGCCGCGAGGTTGATCGCGCGTGTGAGCTTGGCGCGCGCCGGCGCCTTGAGCAGCACGCCGTTCGACGCGACGTTCTCCGCGACGCTCCGGAGACGCAAGTACATGTCGAGCAGCAAGAGCGCCTCGCGCTCCGTGAACAGCACCATGTTGCGACGCAGTTGTCTGTTCTTGTTGTTGTTGTGTTGCTTGTTGCTTTGGGAGAAATCGGCTTTGCGCGCGCGGATTTTTTCAAAACGGCCGTTTGAACTGCCACGAATGAGATCGTCGCGAGAATCATCTGTTTGAAAATGACTTGCTTTTTCTAAGCAAATGGGGCGGTTGGGAAAGTCGGATGCGCTTGTTCAACCCAGCAGACAATATTCCGTGGTTTGAGTTGCAATTTGGCGCGAAAAGGCGATCAACAACCCATTCGATTATGCCTAGTTTAAATAGAATAGGTTTGGACTACATTTCATGACTGTTCAGACAAAAAACAGCACTTGCGATTTGTATGGTTGAAAAAGCACTTGGAGGATCTAAGTGGACGAGGACAAATATGTGAACTGTACTTTGGCAGGAAGAATATAATATACGCGGTTTTCATCCTTTCTGTTAGGAATGTTTGATTGCCGATGGCCAATGTTCAAATTGACACCTATTATAGGGCTTTAGCAAGTCATAATCGTCAAAACCAAAATATTTGAGCATTTGCACTGTCGATGCATGAGCACGACGAACAGAGAGACCATGTCAGATGCTCTTTTCGTGATCAAAGCGATGTATAACGCAGACGCAGACTCGGTCATTCCTTCGTTGCTCGAGAGAGCGATCCTGCGCGTGCCGATCCATCACCTGCTTTCCCTTTCACTCGCCAAAAGTCGACATTTTTCGACGAGTCGGGCCATGCCTGTCGTAAATTATTTGGACGAGGACAAATAAAGCTGAAGTGGGCAGCCACATGCATAGTATTTTCAGCCATTATTTCCAACGATTTTGGCGCCCAATTCGAAAAGTTCCTGTTTTAACCTGCAGATTCGCAGATTCGGCGCCTTCGAAACCCAACATAGACCGCAAAGATATTTTTGTCAAGGATAAAGCCTGTTTTACGTTCGGGCGCGTCGCTGAAGTGTAATCGGCGCCAAAGAGAGCCCGCAACAATCTACATAGCCTGTCGACATAGTTTAATTGAGTAATTGAGTGGACACAGCGATCACGCGCTGACCAGCCTAAGCGCCTAAACCCTAGACCAAAGCGAACATCCTGTACGCGATAGCGCTGTCTTCTCGCTCGGGGTTCGTTTGCTGATGCTGGCAATAAATATTGAAATATTGGTCGTAATAGATCCGGTATAATGCATGAACTTAGGTCTCCATATGTTGTTGAAATGCATACATACTCGTTTAATGTGTGCAGTTTAGAACACTTTTGTTTGGAAATAACGGCGACAAGCGCGGCATATAGTAGATCCCGACAGGAGCGTTTGCTCGACCCCATACCTCGCCATGGCCATGACAACGACAGCGATAACAAATTCGTCGCCATGTGGCAGTGGTGCCTTTGTTCATCGTATCAGGTACGAAGGAGGACAGATGCGGCAACGTGGCTCACGTGACGACATGCATGTTGGTAGCGTTAAATTTCAGCAGCGGTTTGACGACGTGTTCATGCATACTTGGTAAAGACAGCGGTCGCGAATGCTTGTGCAGATTGGCCACAGCAACACATCAGATTGCTCGCATGCGCATTGCTGGCAACGTCACTTCCCCCTTCGTTGAAGTGAGTGGCGCGTGCGAGTGCACGCGCACACACTTGGGTGAGTGCACGAGCACACTCGAGAGCACCTTCTGAACTAAAAAATGCAGGGCGATTCAGCGAAAGTATCGATAAGTCGACAGACCTCTTCTACGACTCTACGAGAGCGCTTGGCGTGCGCGCAACGCGGACTCTACCTCACGGCCATATTATTGGCAAATATCCCGGCGAGCTTCGAAACAGAGCGGAAAGTTGCACGACGAAGAGTTAAGTTCTCAAGATAGACGCCTCAACTCAGCACTGGAGCGCGCGTCGTCTTTGACGATACGCGATGTGGCGGCATCACAAGGTGTATGAACCATTCACGCTCTCTTACGACAGCGGCACGGTTGTAGAGGTTGGAAATTGGCAGTGTAACCACAGTTGTTGTAGTGACGTTCAAAACAGTAGTGCGAGGCGAGGGCAGATGGTCAAAGTTGGCTACGGAGGGCGGGTTTGGTTTGGCATCATGAACAAATTTCTTCGGTTCAGACGGCGATCACACGCAAGTAGCCAGCAACGCGAGTGTCCATCCCGATCGTTGGCTTGCTCGTGCCTGCATCGTTACCAAAATGACGTTTTAAAGAGCTCGGTATGAAATCCATAAAAAGGGATCTGTTTCGAATCGAGGCTCAAGGTTGCCTTTATCGTCTTCTGCACGGTTGGTATCGTACCAGCACGGCAGTGAATGCGCTTACAATACAGAGATGCGGGACGCGTTAGTTGACTGTTTTCTGTGGCAGATGCCTCGGACTAGCGGTAACGCTAATTGTAGTGTGATCAAAATGCATGAGATGCTGCGCATCGTCAGCGACGTTTTGCCTCAAGTCGGATGTGTGTATGCGCGCATTACCGTAAAGAAAGCACGTGACCAAGGCAGGGGAGAGAATGTTGTTAAAGCCACGATGGAAAACGACTGTCCAAGCGAAGTACATAGGACTCTCTAGGGCGAACTTATTCATTCGTCAACGCTCTTCTTCTATCAGCTGAAAACCAGGCGTCATCGCACCGATACTTTTGGCGACTCAATTAGAAGCACTAGACATAAGTTGTTGTCAATGCCCATTGAGATCGCTGCACAAGAAACCCACGCGCGGGTCCAGGAGCACTGGGAGCGGCTTGGTCAGGACGTCTACCAGCACCTTTTGGCTCGCCGCGTACGTCGGCTCAAGGATGCCGTTCTTTGCGCAATCACGCAGGAACTTCAGTCGTACGTCGACATGCTTTGCCTTCGCTGAACTGGCCTCGTAGAAGATCTGCTCAATCGCGGACTGGTTGTCAATCTGCTTCTCCATCGAGATCGGACGTCGGCTTCTTGACTCCGAGCAACTCCTGACCGCCAACAGACGATGCGATCTAGGATTGTTTGCAAAAGCAGCCATGCGACAGTCATGCCGTTGTTTTGTACGATCACTCTGCCCACTGACTTGCTGGCGACATGGTCGCCAGCAACACCCAAGTCTGCCAAAGCTTGCGCCTAGAGTGCTGTTCGAGGTACTCCATCCTTTCCATAACCAACTCTAAAGTGTGCGTACCACTCAGATTGCGCCCAATGCACGGCTAACATGATATCCGGACGTGTGATCTGGCGATGTACACAAGGCTGCCGGCCATTGACCAAACCGTTGATGTTGTGGCGTTGTCCTTCTCCGTCGTGCTTGCGAGTACGTGCTGTGCGTCGGCCAAGTCCATCGTATCAGCGCCGAAACGTGAAAGGTCTGCGTCATCATCAAAGCATGTGTGTGATATTGTCCCGTTCGCTTCTGGGACTCGGCCACCTCACCTGCAGCGCGCATGAGCTCTCCTGCAAGTGCTCACTCCACGGTTAGTCGACGTCTATCGCAAGACGCGCGAAGAGACCACAGGACGAGCGACGTGGCGTGACCTGCGACGTGTGCAGACCCAGTTGCGCCAAGAGAGTCGAAGACAACCAGTTCTTGCGACTCATTGCGCATTCCCGACCACGCCCTTGACGTTCAAGTTCCTCGTCGGCAAAGGCGCGCGCGAAGGCGCCACGTAGGGAAACTGCGCGTGCCTGTGACAGGTCCCATTCAAAAAGAGAGATATTTCCCCTGGCAGGTGCGATTGAGAACATCTCGCCCTGCCACCAGTATGGCGAGTACCAAGAGGACTCCCGTTGACAACAGGTCTCGCAGGATCGCCTGCGATTGACCACCATCGTCATCCGCGACCACTCCTGCAAGAGTAAGGTCACAGGACTTGACGTGAACACCCAGATTGTGCCCGGCGAAGCACCTGGAGGGCAAGAGCTATCGCCCATACGGTTGCGATCCCACCTCAACAAAAGCAGATCACAAGAGAAGGCAAGAAGACGAAGACAACGACGCGCGCACTCCTCGACGTTCCTGCGACTTCTGGCCGCCAAAGAAGCACGCGAACCGACCTCCTGCATGTATTGCACGGATTCAACGAACGCATCAAGGGTGCAAAGTGTGAGGTCTGACCAACCGGGTCTTGGCAGAGTCTCACCCCTTGGCTCACACCCGAGACTCCATTACTACGTGCAAGACTCCACTGCTGCTGTCGAAAGCCGCCCAAGACCTCCCAGGGCCTACCTCCTTGCAAGTCCCAGCTCCAGGAAGAACCAGGACGCCCCAGGACTCACAGGGCAGGAAGGCCCGCACGCCGCAAGTGCCAGGAAGTACCAGGACACTCGCCAGCGTTGCAGGAGCAAGGCCCCGGAAGACCAAGGATTATTCAAGACCGCAGCAGCCCGCCGAATTTGGAGCTCACATTATCACATGTGAGACATACCATCGGGCCCTTTATGCGTTCGTCATGATGTCAAGCCGATCGATTCTCATATCATTGTCATCGTGCACATATAGAACTGGATGGGCGAACTGGCTCTACGAGCAGAAGAAGGACACGGCATTGTAGACCGTGGGCGAGGGGATAATGTGCATCAAGGAAGCGCTCAAGCCGCGAGAGCAACTACTCCGTTGTGGATGGCGCCATACAGCGGCTTGTGGTTGATCTCAGCTTCGCCGATGCGGTTCTATAAAATGCAAGGTTTGGGCGTATCCGGCATGAGCACAACGTCGAAAATGTCAAGTTCAGCAAAAAGAACTGCAATTCGTGAGGTACCTTGTGACCGCGCTCGGTGTCGACGTGTTTTGCGACGCTATTAAGGCCCTCCACACTAACGAAGAGTACATGCATTCTAGAGGCGATCTGGTCGCGTTTTACGGCTAGGTCACAGAGCATGTAAGTTCATACATGTAGTGGCTCAAAGCCCTGAGAGCCCTAAGAACGACAGTCGAGTAACGGATCAGCAGCAAACGACGAACAGTAGCGAGCTAGCCGACTTTAGACATCGCCAGCAAGACCAGAGCACAAGCCGCGCGCCCACAAAGGTGCGAGCCTGTCGGGGCATGCTGATCGTGTATTATGTAGCGACCGGATATCAGTTCATGTAGCGCCAACGGGTTGCTCCAGACGAAGTAGCCAGGCCGATAGCGGACATATGCGGGATGCGAGCTTTCCCGGCCCGCGACGTCGGTGTGATTTATGGCGGTCAGCACAGTATTGCAGACGTAAACGTGAACGCCAGCATCGACGGAATTCCATCGAGGAAACGCAGATGGACTTTGGTGGGGACGAATTGTCCGTTGTGGATGGTGTGATCGAGGGTTTAAGGTGGCCAGGTCGATTCACCAGTACGGCAGATGTACAGCAGCTTACCGAGCTGTGCCCAGCCGACATTCAGTACATCAAGATCAAGCAAAGGGTGCGCTTCGGATATGTAAGACTAACGACAACGGTCAGTCTACAACTATCTAGCGGGCTTGAATGCCTCGTGCACAAGAGCCAAGCGCGCCGATTGGCCTACCGGTGATGAAGGCGCTCGACTTCTTGATGAAGGGGTTGCTATCTAACACGCAGGGGCAACGAGTTGAGCATAGCGTTGGTGGTGTGGAAGCCGACGCAAACGAGAGTGAAAATTCCGAGCGCAGGCCGTGGAGCAGAAGTTCTCCGTGGAAGTGAAAGAGCGCGTGGTTGAAGGGGATGTGTTCGGGTTGCTTGCAGCTACCCCATCGATGGTTGCATCTGCCAGCAGAACAGTGCTTGATGCGTTGTGCGAACTGCACCGCACCACCACAACAAACAACATATCCCAGCACCTCAGGGAGCGATTGTTGATCCTTCTGGAGTCTCACGCCGACTGATTCCGTGTCGTTCTCGGCCACGACCCGCCAGTCGATGTCCCGTCACAATAGTTTTGACTCCGCAATGAAGCGCGCCCAGCCAAGGCCAAATTCCACCGATACCATTGTACGAGCGGCTCCTTACTGTCCGCGTCGGTGACCTGCTCGTTCATGGTCTCGTTTGAGCAAACCGTAAGAGCCGATGAGCGTTGGCGCCGCGCGTCGCCTCTAACACGATCAGCGTTCTGCAAATCACTATCGACCATCGCGGTGTAAATGCACAGATCACCTAGTGCAGTGATCGATTCAGGACCTCAAGGCCATCCTAGCGAAGGTCAAAGTCACCACGTTCTCCTTCGGCTTCGGCACGGGTATCCCGGTGCTTCTTCCAAATGTTGTTGCTCCCGCGATCGCATGAGTCGTACAAAAAAGTGAAGAAAATGGGCCTCGTAACACCAACTCACGTGTCCATGAATACAAGCGGCTCAGCAGCGTTCTGCCAGCAGGCAATGGAGCTGACCTTGACGTTATTGGTCTATACTGCAGTTCTAGTTTGTCCCGCCGAAGTGCCCGAATTTGCATGACTCCAGAAGTGTTTCTCGACACGGTCGAGCAGGTAGTTGACCGCTGGACGTGTTACAGTTCGAATCTTCACCCGCTCAAGTAGTACCATATTCCGCTCGCCCACGGATTAG
>QXDM01000181.1:0-77401 GCA_003730235.1 Pythium guiyangense | reverse complement strand
TGTTGCGAGTTGTGTAGTATGTATGGAGCGCGCGGGTAGCTCAGTGGTAGAGCGTTCGATTGCAGCTCGAAGGGTCACTGGTTCGAATCCGGTCTCGCGCTCGTTTTTGTTTTGTTTTGTTTTGTTTTGTTTTGTTGGTTCGCACATCGCCATCTGTATGTATGTATGTATGTACACGTCGATGTCCGTCTCTGTGCCTTTGCTTTGTGTTGTTGTCATACTTTGATTTGCTTGACTTTGCCTATACATTTTCGTTTGCTTTGTACACCGTGTTGATCTTGTTGCGATGTATTGCGCGGTACAAACGGCCTTGTCTAGACTGTCGTCCTATATATAGGACAACATCGAGCGCGCAACGAATCGAGCCAAAGCGAGTCAAGTCAAGTTCTACGTAAAGTGACGTCGACAGTCAAGTGACGTGAGGGTTTAGCGAGGCGAGCTGACCAACGGCAACGTGTGAGTTGACACCGCTCCGCAAACGTGCCTTGACCGTCGAGCATGTCACTGTCGTATGATTGGCCGACGGACTGGCCCAGTAAGGGATTGAATATGTGAGTGAGTGAGTGAGTGAGTGAGTGAGTGAGTGAGTGAGTGAGTGAGTGAGTGAGTGAGTACTTGATGGAGAAGTTGATGCACGGGTGGACGGATGGACGGATGGTTGTTTGTTCTTGTCGCTGGTCGTAGTGTTTGTGTTGTGGCGTTGATATTGTGATTGGTCATAGTATTGGGTGCACGAGGGAATGAGCGAGCACTCCTAGCGCTGGTAGTTTGACATGAATAGCAGTGATACATGGTACTGGCGTGCGGCAGAGCAATCTAATGGCAAGGATGTATGTGTGTGTATTTTGTGTGTTGTATTTTGTATGTGTTTATCTGTTTGCGTTTGTGTGTGTATTTGAATAGTACGTGTGTGTGTTTTGTGTTTTGTGTATGTTTATCTGTTTTGCGTTTGTGTGTGTATTCGAATAGTACGTGTCGTGTTTGTGTTTGTGTTTGAAAGATGTGTGTGTGTGTGTGTGTCGAGCAGGCATGGGAGTGCACTTGTACTTGTTGCAAGAATGATGACATTGTGATCAGTATTTGAGATTGTGCATTGAAAATGCGATAGTGGAGGTTGATATGTTGATGGAGCGGTGGGTGTATGTGAAGCAAAGGTGGTAGACGGATATGCCTATGAGTGTGCGTTGAAGTTGTGTATTGTGTGCGTTGTGTGTGTTGTGTGCGTTGTGTGTGTTGTGTGTATTGTGTGTGTTTTGTGTTTTGTGTTTGTGGGAGCAAGGAAGTATAGGTGTGCGCGTGTGTGAACAGCGTGTGTGTGTGAGGGAGGGAGGTGTGGATGTGTAGTGATTGTGATTGTGATTGTGATTGTGTGTGGTGTTTTGTGTGTGATGTTGCTCGAATGTCGCTCGATGTGTTTGTAGGGTGTTTGTGTTGTTGCGAGTTGTGTAGTATGTATGGAGCGCGCGGGTAGCTCAGTGGTAGAGCGTTCGATTGCAGCTCGAAGGGTCACTGGTTCGAATCCGGTCTCGCGCTCGTTTTTGTTTTGTTTTGTTTTGTTTTGTTTTGTTGGTTCGCACATCGCCATCTGTATGTATGTATGTATGTATGTATGTACACGTCGATGTCCGTCTCTGTGCCTTTGCTTTGTGTTGTTGTCATACTTTGATTTGCTTGACTTTGCCTATACATTTTCGTTTGCTTTGTACACCGTGTTGATCTTGTTGCGATGTATTGCGCGGTACAAACGGCCTTGTCTAGACTGTCGTCCTATATATAGGACAACATCGAGCGCGCAACGAATCGAGCCAAAGCGAGTCAAGTCAAGTTCTACGTAAAGTGACGTCGACAGTCAAGTGACGTGAGGGTTTAGCGAGGCGAGCTGACCAACGGCAACGTGTGAGTTGACACCGCTCCGCAAACGTGCCTTGACCGTCGAGCATGTCACTGTCGTATGATTGGCCGACGGACTGGCCCAGTAAGGGATTGAATATGTGAGTGAGTGAGTGAGTGAGTGAGTGAGTGAGTGAGTGAGTGAGTGAGTGAGTGAGTGAGTGAGTGAGTGAGTACTTGATGGAGAAGTTGATGCACGGGTGGACGGATGGACGGATGGTTGTTTGTTCTTGTCGCTGGTCGTAGTGTTTGTGTTGTGGCGTTGATATTGTGATTGGTCATAGTATTGGGTGCACGAGGGAATGAGCGAGCACTCCTAGCGCTGGTAGTTTGACATGAATAGCAGTGATACATGGTACTGGCGTGCGGCAGAGCAATCTAATGGCAAGGATGTATGTGTGTGTATTTTGTGTGTTGTATTTTGTATGTGTTTATCTGTTTGCGTTTGTGTGTGTATTTGAATAGTACGTGTGTGTGTTTTGTGTTTTGTGTATGTTTATCTGTTTTGCGTTTGTGTGTGTATTCGAATAGTACGTGTCGTGTTTGTGTTTGTGTTTGAAAGATGTGTGTGTGTGTGTGTGTCGAGCAGGCATGGGAGTGCACTTGTACTTGTTGCAAGAATGATGACATTGTGATCAGTATTTGAGATTGTGCATTGAAAATGCGATAGTGGAGGTTGATATGTTGATGGAGCGGTGGGTGTATGTGAAGCAAAGGTGGTAGACGGATATGCCTATGAGTGTGCGTTGAAGTTGTGTATTGTGTGCGTTGTGTGTGTTGTGTGCGTTGTGTGTGTTGTGTGTTGTGTGTGTTTTGTGTTTTGTGTTTGTGGGAGCAAGGAAGTATAGGTGTGCGCGTGTGTGAACAGCGTGTGTGTGTGAGGGAGGGAGGTGTGGATGTGTAGTGATTGTGATTGTGATTGTGATTGTGTGTGGTGTTTTGTGTGTGATGTTGCTCGAATGTCGCTCGATGTGTTTGTAGGGTGTTTGTGTTGTTGCGAGTTGTGTAGTATGTATGGAGCGCGCGGGTAGCTCAGTGGTAGAGCGTTCGATTGCAGCTCGAAGGGTCACTGGTTCGAATCCGGTCTCGCGCTCGTTTTTGTTTTGTTTTGTTTTGTTTTGTTTTGTTGGTTCGCACATCGCCATCTGTATGTATGTATGTATGTACACGTCGATGTCCGTCTCTGTGCCTTTGCTTTGTGTTGTTGTCATACTTTGATTTGCTTGACTTTGCCTATACATTTTCGTTTGCTTTGTACACCGTGTTGATCTTGTTGCGATGTATTGCGCGGTACAAACGGCCTTGTCTAGACTGTCGTCCTATATATAGGACAACATCGAGCGCGCAACGAATCGAGCCAAAGCGAGTCAAGTCAAGTTCTACGTAAAGTGACGTCGACAGTCAAGTGACGTGAGGGTTTAGCGAGGCGAGCTGACCAACGGCAACGTGTGAGTTGACACCGCTCCGCAAACGTGCCTTGACCGTCGAGCATGTCACTGTCGTATGATTGGCCGACGGACTGGCCCAGTAAGGGATTGAATATGTGAGTGAGTGAGTGAGTGAGTGAGTGAGTGAGTGAGTGAGTGAGTGAGTGAGTGAGTACTTGATGGAGAAGTTGATGCACGGGTGGACGGATGGACGGATGGTTGTTTGTTCTTGTCGCTGGTCGTAGTGTTTGTGTTGTGGCGTTGATATTGTGATTGGTCATAGTATTGGGTGCACGAGGGAATGAGCGAGCACTCCTAGCGCTGGTAGTTTGACATGAATAGCAGTGATACATGGTACTGGCGTGCGGCAGAGCAATCTAATGGCAAGGATGTATGTGTGTGTATTTTGTGTGTTGTATTTTGTATGTGTTTATCTGTTTGCGTTTGTGTGTGTATTTGAATAGTACGTGTGTGTGTTTTGTGTTTTGTGTATGTTGTTTATCTGTTTTGCGTTTGTGTGTGTATTCGAATAGTACGTGTCGTGTTTGTGTTTGTGTTTTGAAAGATGTGTGTGTGTGTGTGTCGAGCAGGCATGGGAGTGCACTTGTACTTGTTGCAAGAATGATGACATTGTGATCAGTATTTGAGATTGTGCATTGAAAATGCGATAGTGGAGGTTGATATGTTGATGGAGCGGTGGGTGTATGTGAAGCAAAGGTGGTAGACGGATATGCCTATGAGTGTGCGTTGAAGTTGTGTATTGTGTGCGTTGTGTGTGTTGTGTGCGTTGTGTGTGTTGTGTGTTGTGTGTGTTTTGTGTTTTGTGTTTGTGGGAGCAAGGAAGTATAGGTGTGCGCGTGTGTGAACAGCGTGTGTGTGTGAGGGAGGGAGGTGTGGATGTGTAGTGATTGTGATTGTGATTGTGATTGTGTGTGGTGTTTTGTGTGTGATGTTGCTCGAATGTCGCTCGATGTGTTTGTAGGGTGTTTGTGTTGTTGCGAGTTGTGTAGTATGTATGGAGCGCGCGGGTAGCTCAGTGGTAGAGCGTTCGATTGCAGCTCGAAGGGTCACTGGTTCGAATCCGGTCTCGCGCTCGTTTTTGTTTTGTTTTGTTTTGTTTTGTTTTGTTGGTTCGCACATCGCCATCTGTATGTATGTATGTATGTATGTACACGTCGATGTCCGTCTCTGTGCCTTTGCTTTGTGTTGTTGTCATACTTTGATTTGCTTGACTTTGCCTATACATTTTCGTTTGCTTTGTACACCGTGTTGATCTTGTTGCGATGTATTGCGCGGTACAAACGGCCTTGTCTAGACTGTCGTCCTATATATAGGACAACATCGAGCGCGCAACGAATCGAGCCAAAGCGAGTCAAGTCAAGTTCTACGTAAAGTGACGTCGACAGTCAAGTGACGTGAGGGTTTAGCGAGGCGAGCTGACCAACGGCAACGTGTGAGTTGACACCGCTCCGCAAACGTGCCTTGACCGTCGAGCATGTCACTGTCGTATGATTGGCCGACGGACTGGCCCAGTAAGGGATTGAATATGTGAGTGAGTGAGTGAGTGAGTGAGTGAGTGAGTGAGTGAGTGAGTGAGTACTTGATGGAGAAGTTGATGCACGGGTGGACGGATGGACGGATGGTTGTTTGTTCTTGTCGCTGGTCGTAGTGTTTGTGTTGTGGCGTTGATATTGTGATTGGTCATAGTATTGGGTGCACGAGGGAATGAGCGAGCACTCCTAGCGCTGGTAGTTTGACATGAATAGCAGTGATACATGGTACTGGCGTGCGGCAGAGCAATCTAATGGCAAGGATGTATGTGTGTGTATTTTGTGTGTTGTATTTTGTATGTGTTTATCTGTTTGCGTTTGTGTGTGTATTTGAATAGTACGTGTGTGTGTTTTGTGTTTTGTGTATGTTTATCTGTTTTGCGTTTGTGTGTGTATTCGAATAGTACGTGTCGTGTTTGTGTTTGTGTTTGAAAGATGTGTGTGTGTGTGTGTGTCGAGCAGGCATGGGAGTGCACTTGTACTTGTTGCAAGAATGATGACATTGTGATCAGTATTTGAGATTGTGCATTGAAAATGCGATAGTGGAGGTTGATATGTTGATGGAGCGGTGGGTGTATGTGAAGCAAAGGTGGTAGACGGATATGCCTATGAGTGTGCGTTGAAGTTGTGTATTGTGTGCGTTGTGTGTGTTGTGTGCGTTGTGTGTGTTGTGTGTATTGTGTGTGTTTTGTGTTTTGTGTTTGTGGGAGCAAGGAAGTATAGGTGTGCGCGTGTGTGAACAGCGTGTGTGTGTGAGGGAGGGAGGTGTGGATGTGTAGTGATTGTGATTGTGATTGTGATTGTGTGTGGTGTTTTGTGTGTGATGTTGCTCGAATGTCGCTCGATGTGTTTGTAGGGTGTTTGTGTTGTTGCGAGTTGTGTAGTATGTATGGAGCGCGCGGGTAGCTCAGTGGTAGAGCGTTCGATTGCAGCTCGAAGGGTCACTGGTTCGAATCCGGTCTCGCGCTCGTTTTTGTTTTGTTTTGTTTTGTTTTGTTTTGTTGGTTCGCACATCGCCATCTGTATGTATGTATGTATGTACACGTCGATGTCCGTCTCTGTGCCTTTGCTTTGTGTTGTTGTCATACTTTGATTTGCTTGACTTTGCCTATACATTTTCGTTTGCTTTGTACACCGTGTTGATCTTGTTGCGATGTATTGCGCGGTACAAACGGCCTTGTCTAGACTGTCGTCCTATATATAGGACAACATCGAGCGCGCAACGAATCGAGCCAAAGCGAGTCAAGTCAAGTTCTACGTAAAGTGACGTCGACAGTCAAGTGACGTGAGGGTTTAGCGAGGCGAGCTGACCAACGGCAACGTGTGAGTTGACACCGCTCCGCAAACGTGCCTTGACCGTCGAGCATGTCACTGTCGTATGATTGGCCGACGGACTGGCCCAGTAAGGGATTGAATATGTGAGTGAGTGAGTGAGTGAGTGAGTGAGTGAGTGAGTGAGTGAGTGAGTGAGTGAGTGAGTGAGTACTTGATGGAGAAGTTGATGCACGGGTGGACGGATGGACGGATGGTTGTTTGTTCTTGTCGCTGGTCGTAGTGTTTGTGTTGTGGCGTTGATATTGTGATTGGTCATAGTATTGGGTGCACGAGGGAATGAGCGAGCACTCCTAGCGCTGGTAGTTTGACATGAATAGCAGTGATACATGGTACTGGCGTGCGGCAGAGCAATCTAATGGCAAGGATGTATGTGTGTGTATTTTGTGTGTTGTATTTTGTATGTGTTTATCTGTTTGCGTTTGTGTGTGTATTTGAATAGTACGTGTGTGTGTTGTTTTGTGTTTTGTGTATGTTTATCTGTTTTGCGTTTGTGTGTGTATTCGAATAGTACGTGTCGTGTTTGTGTTTGTGTTTTGAAAGATGTGTGTGTGTGTGTGTGTCGAGCAGGCATGGGAGTGCACTTGTACTTGTTGCAAGAATGATGACATTGTGATCAGTATTTGAGATTGTGCATTGAAAATGCGATAGTGGAGGTTGATATGTTGATGGAGCGGTGGGTGTATGTGAAGCAAAGGTGGTAGACGGATATGCCTATGAGTGTGCGTTGAAGTTGTGTATTGTGTGCGTTGTGTGTGTTGTGTGCGTTGTGTGTGTTGTGTGTATTGTGTGTGTTTTGTGTTTTGTGTTTGTGGGAGCAAGGAAGTATAGGTGTGCGCGTGTGTGAACAGCGTGTGTGTGTGAGGGAGGGAGGTGTGGATGTGTAGTGATTGTGATTGTGATTGTGATTGTGTGTGGTGTTTTGTGTGTGATGTTGCTCGAATGTCGCTCGATGTGTTTGTAGGGTGTTTGTGTTGTTGCGAGTTGTGTAGTATGTATGGAGCGCGCGGGTAGCTCAGTGGTAGAGCGTTCGATTGCAGCTCGAAGGGTCACTGGTTCGAATCCGGTCTCGCGCTCGTTTTTGTTTTGTTTTGTTTTGTTTTGTTTTGTTGGTTCGCACATCGCCATCTGTATGTATGTATGTATGTACACGTCGATGTCCGTCTCTGTGCCTTTGCTTTGTGTTGTTGTCATACTTTGATTTGCTTGACTTTGCCTATACATTTTCGTTTGCTTTGTACACCGTGTTGATCTTGTTGCGATGTATTGCGCGGTACAAACGGCCTTGTCTAGACTGTCGTCCTATATATAGGACAACATCGAGCGCGCAACGAATCGAGCCAAAGCGAGTCAAGTCAAGTTCTACGTAAAGTGACGTCGACAGTCAAGTGACGTGAGGGTTTAGCGAGGCGAGCTGACCAACGGCAACGTGTGAGTTGACACCGCTCCGCAAACGTGCCTTGACCGTCGAGCATGTCACTGTCGTATGATTGGCCGACGGACTGGCCCAGTAAGGGATTGAATATGTGAGTGAGTGAGTGAGTGAGTGAGTGAGTGAGTGAGTGAGTGAGTGAGTACTTGATGGAGAAGTTGATGCACGGGTGGACGGATGGACGGATGGTTGTTTGTTCTTGTCGCTGGTCGTAGTGTTTGTGTTGTGGCGTTGATATTGTGATTGGTCATAGTATTGGGTGCACGAGGGAATGAGCGAGCACTCCTAGCGCTGGTAGTTTGACATGAATAGCAGTGATACATGGTACTGGCGTGCGGCAGAGCAATCTAATGGCAAGGATGTATGTGTGTGTATTTTGTGTGTTGTATTTTGTATGTGTTTATCTGTTTGCGTTTGTGTGTGTATTTGAATAGTACGTGTGTGTGTTTTGTGTTTTGTGTATGTTTATCTGTTTTGCGTTTGTGTGTGTATTCGAATAGTACGTGTCGTGTTTGTGTTTGTGTTTGAAAGATGTGTGTGTGTGTGTGTGTGTCGAGCAGGCATGGGAGTGCACTTGTACTTGTTGCAAGAATGATGACATTGTGATCAGTATTTGAGATTGTGCATTGAAAATGCGATAGTGGAGGTTGATATGTTGATGGAGCGGTGGGTGTATGTGAAGCAAAGGTGGTAGACGGATATGCCTATGAGTGTGCGTTGAAGTTGTGTATTGTGTGCGTTGTGTGTGTTGTGTGCGTTGTGTGTGTTGTGTGTATGTGTGTGTTTTGTGTTTTGTGTTTGTGGGAGCAAGGAAGTATAGGTGTGCGCGTGTGTGAACAGCGTGTGTGTGTGAGGGAGGGAGGTGTGGATGTGTAGTGATTGTGATTGTGATTGTGATTGTGTGTGGTGTTTTGTGTGTGATGTTGCTCGAATGTCGCTCGATGTGTTTGTAGGGTGTTTGTGTTGTTGCGAGTTGTGTAGTATGTATGGAGCGCGCGGGTAGCTCAGTGGTAGAGCGTTCGATTGCAGCTCGAAGGGTCACTGGTTCGAATCCGGTCTCGCGCTCGTTTTTGTTTTGTTTTGTTTTGTTTTGTTTTGTTGGTTCGCACATCGCCATCTGTATGTATGTATGTATGTACACGTCGATGTCCGTCTCTGTGCCTTTGCTTTGTGTTGTTGTCATACTTTGATTTGCTTGACTTTGCCTATACATTTTCGTTTGCTTTGTACACCGTGTTGATCTTGTTGCGATGTATTGCGCGGTACAAACGGCCTTGTCTAGACTGTCGTCCTATATATAGGACAACATCGAGCGCGCAACGAATCGAGCCAAAGCGAGTCAAGTCAAGTTCTACGTAAAGTGACGTCGACAGTCAAGTGACGTGAGGGTTTAGCGAGGCGAGCTGACCAACGGCAACGTGTGAGTTGACACCGCTCCGCAAACGTGCCTTGACCGTCGAGCATGTCACTGTCGTATGATTGGCCGACGGACTGGCCCAGTAAGGGATTGAATATGTGAGTGAGTGAGTGAGTGAGTGAGTGAGTGAGTGAGTGAGTGAGTGAGTGAGTGAGTGAGTGAGTGAGTACTTGATGGAGAAGTTGATGCACGGGTGGACGGATGGACGGATGGTTGTTTGTTCTTGTCGCTGGTCGTAGTGTTTGTGTTGTGGCGTTGATATTGTGATTGGTCATAGTATTGGGTGCACGAGGGAATGAGCGAGCACTCCTAGCGCTGGTAGTTTGACATGAATAGCAGTGATACATGGTACTGGCGTGCGGCAGAGCAATCTAATGGCAAGGATGTATGTGTGTGTATTTTGTGTGTTGTATTTTGTATGTGTTTATCTGTTTGCGTTTGTGTGTGTATTTGAATAGTACGTGTGTGTGTTTTGTGTTTTGTGTATGTTTATCTGTTTTGCGTTTGTGTGTGTATTCGAATAGTACGTGTCGTGTTTGTGTTTGTGTTTGAAAGATGTGTGTGTGTGTGTGTCGAGCAGGCATGGGAGTGCACTTGTACTTGTTGCAAGAATGATGACATTGTGATCAGTATTTGAGATTGTGCATTGAAAATGCGATAGTGGAGGTTGATATGTTGATGGAGCGGTGGGTGTATGTGAAGCAAAGGTGGTAGACGGATATGCCTATGAGTGTGCGTTGAAGTTGTGTATTGTGTGCGTTGTGTGTGTTGTGTGTATTGTGTGTGTTGTGTGTGTGTTTTGTGTTTTGTGTTTGTGGGAGCAAGGAAGTATAGGTGTGCGCGTGTGTGAACAGCGTGTGTGTGTGAGGGAGGGAGGTGTGGATGTGTAGTGATTGTGATTGTGATTGTGATTGTGTGTGGTGTTTTGTGTGTGATGTTGCTCGAATGTCGCTCGATGTGTTTGTAGGGTGTTTGTGTTGTTGCGAGTTGTGTAGTATGTATGGAGCGCGCGGGTAGCTCAGTGGTAGAGCGTTCGATTGCAGCTCGAAGGGTCACTGGTTCGAATCCGGTCTCGCGCTCGTTTTTGTTTTGTTTTGTTTTGTTTTGTTTTGTTGGTTCGCACATCGCCATCTGTATGTATGTATGTATGTACACGTCGATGTCCGTCTCTGTGCCTTTGCTTTGTGTTGTTGTCATACTTTGATTTGCTTGACTTTGCCTATACATTTTCGTTTGCTTTGTACACCGTGTTGATCTTGTTGCGATGTATTGCGCGGTACAAACGGCCTTGTCTAGACTGTCGTCCTATATATAGGACAACATCGAGCGCGCAACGAATCGAGCCAAAGCGAGTCAAGTCAAGTTCTACGTAAAGTGACGTCGACAGTCAAGTGACGTGAGGGTTTAGCGAGGCGAGCTGACCAACGGCAACGTGTGAGTTGACACCGCTCCGCAAACGTGCCTTGACCGTCGAGCATGTCACTGTCGTATGATTGGCCGACGGACTGGCCCAGTAAGGGATTGAATATGTGAGTGAGTGAGTGAGTGAGTGAGTGAGTGAGTGAGTGAGTGAGTGAGTGAGTGAGTGAGTGAGTACTTGATGGAGAAGTTGATGCACGGGTGGACGGATGGACGGATGGTTGTTTGTTCTTGTCGCTGGTCGTAGTGTTTGTGTTGTGGCGTTGATATTGTGATTGGTCATAGTATTGGGTGCACGAGGGAATGAGCGAGCACTCCTAGCGCTGGTAGTTTGACATGAATAGCAGTGATACATGGTACTGGCGTGCGGCAGAGCAATCTAATGGCAAGGATGTATGTGTGTGTATTTTGTGTGTTGTATTTTGTATGTGTTTATCTGTTTGCGTTTGTGTGTGTATTTGAATAGTACGTGTGTGTGTTTTGTGTTTTGTGTATGTTTATCTGTTTTGCGTTTGTGTGTGTATTCGAATAGTACGTGTCGTGTTTGTGTTTGTGTTTTGAAAGATGTGTGTGTGTGTGTGTGTCGAGCAGGCATGGGAGTGCACTTGTACTTGTTGCAAGAATGATGACATTGTGATCAGTATTTGAGATTGTGCATTGAAAATGCGATAGTGGAGGTTGATATGTTGATGGAGCGGTGGGTGTATGTGAAGCAAAGGTGGTAGACGGATATGCCTATGAGTGTGCGTTGAAGTTGTGTATTGTGTGCGTTGTGTGTGTTGTGTGCGTTGTGTGTGTTGTGTGTTGTGTGTGTTTTGTGTTTTGTGTTTGTGGGAGCAAGGAAGTATAGGTGTGCGCGTGTGTGAACAGCGTGTGTGTGTGAGGGAGGGAGGTGTGGATGTGTAGTGATTGTGATTGTGATTGTGATTGTGTGTGGTGTTTTGTGTGTGATGTTGCTCGAATGTCGCTCGATGTGTTTGTAGGGTGTTTGTGTTGTTGCGAGTTGTGTAGTATGTATGGAGCGCGCGGGTAGCTCAGTGGTAGAGCGTTCGATTGCAGCTCGAAGGGTCACTGGTTCGAATCCGGTCTCGCGCTCGTTTTTGTTTTGTTTTGTTTTGTTTTGTTTTGTTGGTTCGCACATCGCCATCTGTATGTATGTATGTATGTATGTATGTACACGTCGATGTCCGTCTCTGTGCCTTTGCTTTGTGTTGTTGTCATACTTTGATTTGCTTGACTTTGCCTATACATTTTCGTTTGCTTTGTACACCGTGTTGATCTTGTTGCGATGTATTGCGCGGTACAAACGGCCTTGTCTAGACTGTCGTCCTATATATAGGACAACATCGAGCGCGCAACGAATCGAGCCAAAGCGAGTCAAGTCAAGTTCTACGTAAAGTGACGTCGACAGTCAAGTGACGTGAGGGTTTAGCGAGGCGAGCTGACCAACGGCAACGTGTGAGTTGACACCGCTCCGCAAACGTGCCTTGACCGTCGAGCATGTCACTGTCGTATGATTGGCCGACGGACTGGCCCAGTAAGGGATTGAATATGTGAGTGAGTGAGTGAGTGAGTGAGTGAGTGAGTGAGTGAGTGAGTGAGTGAGTACTTGATGGAGAAGTTGATGCACGGGTGGACGGATGGACGGATGGTTGTTTGTTCTTGTCGCTGGTCGTAGTGTTTGTGTTGTGGCGTTGATATTGTGATTGGTCATAGTATTGGGTGCACGAGGGAATGAGCGAGCACTCCTAGCGCTGGTAGTTTGACATGAATAGCAGTGATACATGGTACTGGCGTGCGGCAGAGCAATCTAATGGCAAGGATGTATGTGTGTGTATTTTGTGTGTTGTATTTTGTATGTGTTTATCTGTTTGCGTTTGTGTGTGTATTTGAATAGTACGTGTGTGTGTTTTGTGTTTTGTGTATGTTTATCTGTTTTGCGTTTGTGTGTGTATTCGAATAGTACGTGTCGTGTTTGTGTTTGTGTTTGAAAGATGTGTGTGTGTGTGTGTCGAGCAGGCATGGGAGTGCACTTGTACTTGTTGCAAGAATGATGACATTGTGATCAGTATTTGAGATTGTGCATTGAAAATGCGATAGTGGAGGTTGATATGTTGATGGAGCGGTGGGTGTATGTGAAGCAAAGGTGGTAGACGGATATGCCTATGAGTGTGCGTTGAAGTTGTGTATTGTGTGCGTTGTGTGTGTTGTGTGTATTGTGTGTGTTGTGTGTGTTTTGTGTTTTGTGTTTGTGGGAGCAAGGAAGTATAGGTGTGCGCGTGTGTGAACAGCGTGTGTGTGTGAGGGAGGGAGGTGTGGATGTGTAGTGATTGTGATTGTGATTGTGATTGTGTGTGGTGTTTTGTGTGTGATGTTGCTCGAATGTCGCTCGATGTGTTTGTAGGGTGTTTGTGTTGTTGCGAGTTGTGTAGTATGTATGGAGCGCGCGGGTAGCTCAGTTGAAAGATAGTCTATTACATGAATAGACTGAGTGTGTGACTTCTCAATCTACCTAGTAACAGCTGTTTCTGACTACTGTACATACCCTAATCTACATGTTGTCTGCTCAAAACATCTGAAGTACCAAGTACCGGTGATACCAGCTCTTACCATGTGTGCTGTATAGCTCGAGTGGTATCGGGCTCGTTGCATGACCAAGTGGTCACTGCATCGATCCTGGGTGTGTCCGTCCGTTGGTGTGTCGTTGGTGTGGTACGTGTGTGTCGATGGTGTGGTGCTGGTGTGGTGCTGGTGTGGTGCTGGTGTGGTGCTGGTGTGTCGTTGGTGTGGCTTGGGGAGGGAACGGTTGATTGGAATTGGGTGGTTGGCGAGGCGGGTCTTGTGGCCGCATTCGTCAATCAGCACCAAGACTCCAACATGCCGAGCCCAATCCGTGCCAGCTCCTCCATCGAGACCCGTACGTGTCGCTTCGTCTGCCGCGTTGTGTGCTGTGTGTGTGGTCGCTGATGTGTCCCGCTGCCTGGCTGTCGTGTGCCAGCACCAGCGTCGCCGCATGAAGCGCCTCCAGTGTCCGTGAGCGTGTGTCTTCCAAGTGCGAGTTCGCCCGTGGTGCAGCCCGAGCTGGCGCAAGTGACCGTGTCGTCGCCGCGCACGCCAGAGCCACCGTCGTCGCTTACCGCACCCGTGTCCGAGTCGCCTGCCGTGTCGTGTGTCGGGTCGCCTGCAGTGTCGCCGTCGCGCTCGCCCGTGCCGTCGTCGCCCTGCTGCAGTGCCTCCAGTGTCCGAGTCGCCTGTCGTGTCGTGTGTCGGGTCGCCTGCAGTGTCGCCGTCGCGCTCGTCCGTGCCGTCCTCGCCTGCTGCGGAGTCCGAGTCGTGTCGTGTGCGGAGTGTCGGAGTGTCGGGGAGTCCAAGGGTGCCGTCGTCTGGCGTCGAGTCGGGTGACACGGGTGATGTCGGGGCTATGGTGTCGTCGCATGATCCCCTAGCGGGAACTGGGGGCTCAAGACCGATGCGTGAGCCCGTGAATGATCCCGCCGACGTCGGACTTGGCTCCGAGGACGAGACCGAGGCTGTGGCGCCGCGCGCGAAGCGACGAAGACTGCGCCGTGGTGACGAGTCCGAGAGCGAGGCAAAGGCAGGGAGCGATCGAGACGACTCGAGCGACTCGGACGCGGTGGAGGAGCGCCATGAGGTGACCCGAGTGCTCCGCCGTCGCGGCCGTGGCGACACGCTCGAGTACCTCGTCGAGTGGAAGGACCTGTCGTCGGAGTGGTTGCCGCAGCGCGATCTCGACGGGTGTAAGGAGCTCGTCGCGGCGTTCGACCGGTACATGGCGCACCGAGCGTCGCCCCAA
This sequence comes from Pythium guiyangense, assembly GCA_003730235.1. NCBI lineage: Eukaryota > Oomycota > Peronosporomycetes > Pythiales > Pythiaceae > Pythium > Pythium guiyangense. The sequence continues at coordinate 63,120 of QXDM01000181.1, read as the reverse complement.
GTCCCGTACGGTCGGTTCGTCGCGAGCGACTTGCAGTCGATCCGGCTCATGGCCGACAGCCCGCGCGATGACTGTGCACTGCACGCGGTGCAGATGGCGCTCGAGCTCATGGGCGGCCACGAGGAGACGGCGGCGAAGATCCAAGAGCGCGCCAAGCACTTCCTCGCCGCGATGCAAGAGACGGAGTACAAGCGCTTCGGTGGGCTCAAGTACGCGCAGCTCGTGAAGTTCATGCGGGAAGAGATGCCCAAGAACTTGAAGGCGTTCGATCTCCAAGTCTTCTCGAAGAACTGGTTCCAAGGAGCTGGCGTTGGGCCGATCGCTGTGGCATCGCTGTCATGGAGAACGAAGAACGCGCTCGAGCCAGGAGTGTACTTGGTGTACGCGTACAAGTCGTCGCACCGTGGGCACTGCGTTGCCATGAAGACGGACGGGGAGACGATGGTCGTCCGCGAGAACGGCGTCAATTCCGGCATCATGGAGCACACGTGGATCCGGAACATCGGGTTCGTTCGCAAAGTAAGTCTTGTGTCGCGGGGGTAACGAGTAAGGTACTTGGCTTTGTCGTTGTCGGTTCTTGAACTCTGTTGCTTCTTTGCGAACGCCTTGGGCTTCGTTAGAGCGCACGATGGCGAGAGGGAAGCCGAGCCGACTGCGCGGACGCAAACGCCCGGAATGCGACACTGTCGCTGGTCGCCATCGCCTTGATTACGCGGTCTAACGATCGTGTGTCTTCATGCTCGTACAGACGCCGCTTGAAGAACCGAACGTGCGCTGAGAACGTCGCGAAGATCACCAGAAGCGCTTGAGCAGCAGGCGTCGGCCGTCGAAGATCGAACAAGCACCGGTTGCGATCGCTCCAGACGAAGTGCAGCGTGACCGCGCGCAGTACGTGCCAAGCATCGCCGACGACGTCTTCGCAGTCTTCCCAGTCGGTCACACACGCGCATCTTCCGCCCCAAGGCGATGTCCAGCCACGTCGGCCGCGCAACGAAGAACGGGGCGACGAGTCGCGAGACCTCGCGCCAGAGCTGCGATGCGAGCGTGCAAGTCGAAGAACAAGTGCTGCTCGGACTCGATCGCGTTGCAGCCGTCGCGGATGCAGACACGAATGCCCGGATGCGACGGCTCCAAGAACCAGAAGCGAGAGCGCACGGGCAGAAGACGGAATGCGAGACGGAACTGCAGATCGTCGAAGACCGGCAGCAAGATCCTGCGCAGGCGCTTGTCGTGCTGCACGAAGCCCTTGATCTGCTGCTCGTCGACTCGCTGCGAGTGGATCTGCATCGGGTGCTGCTTCGTCGGGGTCTTGGGCATCCAGACGACTCGAAGAAGCGCTGACCGCGGGATCGCCGGGATCAAGCACGTCTTCGCGCCGCTCGTGCAGCCCACGTACGGAAACAAACGACGGTCGCTGGTACTCGAGGCGTCGAAGACGAGCTCCAGCGCGCCAAGTCGCTCGACGATCTGCGTTGCTTCACGATGCAGCGTGCCCAGCCACTTCGCCTGCACGCCCGGCGACGTCGACGCGAGCGTGTAGTCGATGTGGCGCTGCACGAAGTCAAGTCGAGTCGACCAAGCTTCCCCGTCGCGACAGAAGTCCGCAAGCGACCGCAAGCCGAAGACGCGCGACACGTGCAGACGGAAGCTTCGTTGCGGCTCCGGGATCATGCCAAGACACCGTCGAAGCGCCTCGACTGTTCCAGAGCGTCGCTTCTTCTCGTAGTGCAGCTCGGCGTCCGCGTGGAACCAGATCGGCTGATGAAGACCGTACGTCGCGCGCTCATCCGAAGGCAGGTCGCGCCACGTGATCTCCCAGCGCGTCTTGTACCACCACGTCCACGTCGCTCGCCACCACGTCGACGCTTGGCGCCGCTTGATCAAGTCGCCATGTCGAAGCGGGGAGATCGTGAGGAAGTCGAGCGCGTGAGCGCCGCCAGTACCGCGGAAGCACCGACGTGAGCAGCTCGACGCCCGGAGTCGCCCAGTTGCGCATGCCCGTTGCGCGTGCGGCTCGCATGAACTGCAGGAGCAGTGCGAGTCGCTGTCGCTTGAGCTGCGCGTCGAGACTCGGGATGCCCAAGCCACCGTCGCTGCGTCGCTGGTACAAGAACTCGCCCGGGATCAGCTGAACGTGCGAGGCGTCGCGATCGTGCTTGCGGCTCAAGACGAACCGGTTGAGCATCGACTGCCACCGTCGCACGACTGTCGCCGGGATCGCGACGTGCTGCGTGTAGTGCCACAAGCGCGAGAGCACCATTGTCTGCGCGACCAAGAGCCGGCCTCGAAGCGTGCGCGCGCGCCGGTACCATGCCTTGAAGCCGTCGTAGAAGCGCTGGTCCAAGAACTCAACGATCGCGTCGTCGACCGAAGCCTGTCCGAACGGGATGCCAAGGTACTTGACCGTGTCCGAGCGACCGAGAACGCGAACGCCCGGAAGCGCAGGGCACACCTGGTTCCGGTTCAGCGCCAGCAGCACCGACTTGGACAAGTTGAGCTTCGCGCCAGAGCCTCGGCAGTAGTCGTCGACGATGGCGAGCTGCGCTTGCAAGTTCGGGATCGAACTAGCAAGGAGCGTCGAGTCGTCGGCGAAGAAGACCCCAGTCGCCGTGTGGTCCGCGTTCAGACACACGCCGTGCTCCTCGTGCGCTCGAAGAAGGTTGCCAAGCGGCTCGATCGTTAAGACGAAGAGCAGCGCCGACAACGGATCCCCTTGCTTCACGCCGCGCGTCGGATGCAGCGCCGGCTGGACGTTGTTGTTGATCAGCAAGTGCGCCTGCGGCTTCGTGTACAGCAGCCTGATCCAGCGGATGAAGCCCTCGCCGAAGCCCATGCGCTCGAGCAGCCGGAACATGTACGCCCAGTTGACGCGGTCGAACGCCTTCTGGAAGTCCAAGAACAGCGCGTACGCCTCTTCGTCGCGGCTTCGTGACGAGGTCTTGCAAGTCGGCGAGGAAGCGCACAGTGGTGGTGGATCGAGCGGCCCATGACGAAGCCCTTCTGGTCGGAGTGGATCAAGTCGCCGAGCGCCATGATCATGCGACGCATCAGCGCTTTCGACAGCGCCTTCACGTCGACGGGCATGACGGTGATCGGCCGGTAGTTGCCAGGCACGGCGCGCGAGTCCTTCTTGTGGAGTAGTACGACAGCCGACTTGCGCTGGGACGCGAGCAGCTCGCCACGACGGAGCCGGTCGTTGAAGACAATCGCCAAGCACTCGCCAAAGACGTCCGACGCCACTTGGTAGAACCCCGCGGTCAAGCCGTCCATGCCAGGTGCCGACGAAGGCTTCATGTGCCGGATCGCGTCGGCGAGGTCTGCGCCGGTCACTTCAGCGTCAAGCCTCAAGCGGTCTGCCGCAGAGACGAAGCGCGTGATCGAAGCGAGGAGCTTGCGCTGCATGTCTTCGTCCGGCGGCGGAGCGCTTCCTGCAGGACTGTCCGGGTCACCCATCTCCGACCCCCAGTGCTCCAGGAAGCGAAGCGAGATCTCGTGCGGGTTCGTCGAGACACTTCCATCCGGTGTCTCGACCTCCTCGATCGAGATCTTACGCAAGCTCGTGTCCAGCGGACGGAAGAAGTGCGACGTCGAACGCTCGGAGTTGGCCGCTTGGAAGTCAAACGCAGTATCCTGGTGGTACTGGCTCGTCCGCAAGACCGTCTCCTTGTAGTGGCGCATGGCTTCGTCGAAGAGCGCGCGGTCGTCTTCGTTCGACGACACACGGTGCCGTGCAGCAGCTTGATCCAGCGCAACCCGGGCGTCTTCGACTGCACGCGTGTCTTGCGAGCGGAGCTTCTTCTGGACGTCTTGCAGCTGCTTCTTGATGGCGACCTTCCACGCTTCCCAGACTTTGCCCGGGTTGTCGGCGTCTCGAAGCTTGTCGCGCACCAGCTCGGCCTCCTTCTCGATCGCCGAGACGACCTTCGGGTAGTCGAGCAAGTACCGCGGGAACTTCCAGTAGCCGCGACCGTGGAGCTGCGTCCCGGAGCGGAGCGAGACGCTGTGCGCGAGGTGGTCACCAGCGTGCGTCGGCAAGAAGTACTTGGACGAGCCGTAGAAGCGATTGCAGAACGTCTCGGACATCAGCACGTAGTCCAGCCGGTTCTTCCGAGGAAGCGGACCGGTGAACACGCGCTTCAAGTCGTGGTGGATCCGCCAAGCGTCGACGACACCAAGCCGCGCCAACCACTCAAGGCAGCTGGAACGACTCGGGTCGTAGCGCAAGTCGGGCGTGGAGCAGTCGAGTCTCGGGTCGAGCGGGGTGTTCAAGTCGCCGAGCACGAAGTGTGTCGCGTCGTCCTCGAAGCCGTCGGTGTCCAAGCTCGCGAAGAACTGCTGCTTCTCCTGGCGGTCGACTGGCGCGTACACGTTGTGGATGTAGACGGGAGCAAGCTCGACCGTCACCTTCACGACGAGGTATCGCCCAGGAACTGACAAGCGCGACACTTCGACGGCGGAGTCGAAACCTGGGAAGTCGGAGCGCAGCACGGTCATCACGCCGCCGCTTCGACCGCGCGTGGGCCGATCCAGCAGCGCGTTCGGGTCGTTGACGAAGAGCTTGTGCGCGAAGCTCGAGTCGAGGTGGAAGTTGAAGGTCGAGAGGTGCTGCGCGTCCGCGAACTTGGTTTCTTGGACGCACGACACCGAGTGCTTGGAAAGAAGATGGTCGATGAAGAGATGGCCGTTCTTCTTGACGCCGTTGGTGTTGACGGTCAAGAAGCTGACGCCGTTCCAGGCGTGCTGGGGCTCGAAGACTTTAGCAACGAGACGCCAAGGCGCTCGCCACTGTCGTCACCGAGCCATCTTCAGCGAGGAAGGTCTTCAGCACCGACGAGTCTTCCGGGTAGAAGCCTTCCAGCGCGCGCAGAGCCTCCAAGTCGTCGAGCAAGTGACCTTGCCACTGCACTTCGCGCCACTGCTTCATGCAAAGCGCGCCGAGCTCCGACCGCAACAGCATCAGCAGCGTGTTCGGGTGCAGGAAGCGCGCGTGGTGCGCCGGGATCCACTCGACCGGCCGACCCGTGAAGTACTGGATCCAGTGGTCGTTCTTGAACAGCACCGGAGCCGTCGCCATCAACGCCAGCTCGAACATGCCGAGTGCCTTCGACGCGCGCGCCAGCTCCGTGATCGCGTCGGTGTGTGTCCACCACTTGCCGCACGCTTTGAAGATGTCGCCGCGCTTCGACGGTACACTCGAGCCCATGGTCTTCTTCCACTTCGTTGCGAACGTCGTGTCGTCACCCGGGTTCGTCGCGCTCAACACGCGATTGATCGCGTGCAGTTGCGCAAGCTCAGCGATCTCGTTGCCTGGGCTCGACATCTTGAGCGACAGCGCGCTGTTGAACGCGAGCGGGTTCTCGGCGATCTTCTTCACGATGTGGTCCGGGTTCGCGGCGTTCTCGATCAGCTTGACGACTCCGCCAACCTTCGAGTCCGCGGCCGCGAGGCGATCTGGCAGCGTGTCGAGCAGCGCCGTGTTCTCGTCGTTCAGCATCGACTCGGACACCTCCGCGACTGGCGTCGCCTTGGTTGCCTTCACGATCTTGGTGTGGTGCTTCTCGATGAAGAACGCCGACTCGGCCGACGTCTTCACGGCTTCAGGGCGCTTCACGTTCGTCGGCACGATCTGCTTGCGTCGGCCGTGCTTCTTGTCCGCGGTGACATCCTTCAGCTCGAACTCGACTTCCATCGACTGGAGCGACTGGAAGTAGTTCGACGTCGCGATGCCGTCGAGAGGCTGCGGAAGCTGGTTCGTGAGCAGCGCAGTGAAGTCGATGTCGTTGCGGCTGCGCTTCTTCTTGTTCGAGACCGTCTTGAAGCCGTCGGCGTCGCCGCCGTTCGTCAAGAGCAGCACAGGTGGGAGCTTCGAGGCGTTCTTTGGGCTTCCAGGGGGCGACAAGTTGCTGCTCGAGCCGTTGAAAGTCGAGATCGACAGCGCGTCTTCGTCGGTGCTCGGGATCAGCGCGAGTTGGTTGCCGGCAGCTGGAGGCTTGCCATGCTGAGCTCCGCCAGGGAGCTTCGCATCACGCGTCTTGATCTCCTCGACAGCCTTCTGGAGCGAGGTCTTCGGCTTGCCAGTCGTCGCTTGCGCGAACGTCTTCGGCGGTGCCAATTGCTTCGGGGCTGGAGGCGTCTTCCCAGGCGTCGAAGCCGGCGACTGCGTCGACGCTGGAGGCGCTGCTGGAGGCGCAACCGCGGGGAAGATGTCGTCGCCCATGAGCAAGTCGATGCCGTGGTGCGAGCGGTAGCCGAAAGGAAGACGCTCGGACTGGTACGGCGCGTTCTTGCCGTGCGCAGGGTGAAGCTTGTTGTCGAAGAGGAGCTGGTCGCACACGGAACCGTTCACCATCAGCGGCGGCGGGCACGACTTGGACAAGAAGTACACACGCCACGTCGCCGAAGTGATCCCGGTCGCCATGTTCACCTCGCGGAACGTGTCGTAGATCGGCTGGCATCCGAGGAGGAAGAGCCGAACCAAGATCGTGTCCGTGTCGGTGTCCGAGTCGACGTTCGCGATGTCCAGGAAGTACTTGTTCGCGAGAACGTCGTACGGCTTGAACTCGAAGACGCTGCCCAGGATGTTCACCTTCGTGCGCTCGAGCTTCAGGCACGCTTCCTTGGTCTTCACCTTCACGCGCAAGTTGCCACCGGGGAGCTTCGACACTTGGCCGATCGCGTGCTCCGCGTACAGCTCCTCAAGCGCGTCGTTACCGTGGTCGGAACCAGCGAGCGACGCCATGATGCGCTGCAGCGGCGTCTTCGCGAACGTGCGTCCGGTGTCGATCACCATGTCGAACTTGGCGCGCGGAAGAGCGTACGGCCGGGCTTGCTCCATGCGAGAAGCGATGAACGACCAGCCACGCTTCGCAGCGTACTGGCGCTCGATCAACTCGATGTCGCAGGCGAGTGGCTTCGGGGTCTCGATGCGGCGGCGCTTCGCTTCGGCATCGGCTTCATCACGGCGAATGGTCTCCTGCTGCTGGAGCAAGTCGGCCATCGTTGGACGAGTGTCGACGGGAGCATGCGGCGCGGCAACGTCAGGTGGCAACTCCATCGGTTCGTCTTCGTCGGCGGTGGCGGCAGCAACAGCAGCAGCAGCATCGGCTTGAGCACGAGCGAGTGCAGCAGCAACGCCATCGTCGGGAGAAGGCGAGTCGGCGAGGTCGAGTGGAGTCTCCATCGGTTCATCGACGTCCGAGGCGACCGCAGTGTCCGGCACGATGGCTGGAGGCACTGGAAGCGCGGACGAAGGAGGCGACGGAGGCGCGGGAGGCGAGGTCGGCACGGCTGGATGAGTGGACTCGGAAGCGCCACGTGGCAGATCGGAGCCCGCTGATTGGTCGGAGGGAGCGTGCCCAGTGGTCGACCCAGACTGGATACTGGGTGCCGACTGGATACCCGGTGCAGAGCCAGGCGCAGAACCAGTCGAGACGCGTGGCGGCTGGCCAACGAGTGGCTGAGAGGCGGTCGAGGGGGAGGCAGTCTTCATCACGACGGGCGAGGCGAAGACGGCTGGAGAGGCTGAGGGTTCTTCTGGTGAGTCGACTTGAGGGGTAGCCGGCAAATTGAGAAGTGCGCGGGTAGCTCAGTGGTAGAGCGTTCGATTGCAGCTCGAAGGGTCACTGGTTCGAATCCGGTCTCGCGCTCGTTTTTGTTTTGTTTTGTTTTGTTTTGTTGGTTCGCACATCGCCATCTGTATGTATGTATGTATGTATGTATGTATGTACACGTCGATGTCCGTCTCTGTGCCTTTGCTTTGTGTTGTTGTCATACTTTGATTTGCTTGACTTTGCCTATACATTTTCGTTTGCTTTGTACACCGTGTTGATCTTGTTGCGATGTATTGCGCGGTACAAACGGCCTTGTCTAGACTGTCGTCCTATATATAGGACAACATCGAGCGCGCAACGAATCGAGCCAAAGCGAGTCAAGTCAAGTTCTACGTAAAGTGACGTCGACAATCAAGTTACCTGTGTGACATTAGATGATCCGATTCAAAATTGTTTCTTAATTATTGTTGGGTGAGAATGAAGAAGTCCACAGTTGATGTCGCGTCAAGTAGCGCGTTGGAAACAGCAAAAAGAAGGGCATCAGCAACGCTGTTGCAGTGTCGCCTACAGCATATGAACTCGTGGCGCCAATAGTGTAGCCACCAGCAGCAGCAGCGTGACGATGAAGACCAAGCAGCAGAAGTGTCCACACGTCAAAACAATGAAAATTTTGATCAAGACATATTTAAATATACTACACGTACATAGACAAGTATTGTCTTTACGAATCTATTAAACCACATATGTAGGCATGTTTCCGACGATTATCATCACGTTTTTGATTTATTTCACTTGTAGTCTGTATTTCATCTGTGCCACGAAATAATCGACATTTAGAAATTGCACAACTTCGATCCATTTGCATGTTTTGATATGTGTTCTTCACGTGCCACATCAGCTGCTATTAGTCTCTACACACTGATATTTTGACTCGTTCTACAAGGTTTTAGTTGAGAAGAACGAGATCGAAATTTACGGCACAAATCCAGCATTTTTCAGCCCTGCAAAGCGATATTTCACAGTCGCAATATGACTGTAAACTACGAAATCTCCTTCTTCATGTCAACAAATATAATCCATTTTCCCACATCAGAACGTATGTTACTACTACTCAAAGTGAGCAAGGATTTTAATGCATGAAATTGATGTCAGCCAATCGCGTACAGCAAATTATGTATTTTAAGAGCAGCGCATTTTCATTCGACGGATACAGCTTTTTGATATTGTTTTTAACCAATCATGGCAAATTTACCTCGTCGTCATTAAACCCCAATTGAGAGCGTCAGCAAGCTTGCGTCGGCTGATCAATCTCCGGTAAAACTGCGGTTGGTTTGGTCGTTCTTTGTACCGTGAATTTGTGGCTCTGAAGAGCTTCAGCACGTATGCGCGTGTCTACACCGCGCGAACGAGCGAGACGCACCGCGATCACCACAGATAGCAAAGCAGCAGAGCAACAACAACACCATGGAGCCGTGCTCCTTGCTCTTGCGAGCAACGGCACCGACATCGCTGTGACTCTGCTTCTGCAGCGCGCGCTGCAAATGAAGCACAGACTGTCAGCGCAACCAGCGCGCTTCAATCTCAACGATCACAACGATGACATCTCTCTTGCGTCCTATCGATTTACTAGACAGGAGATCGAACAGCTCGTGGTGCTCTTTGGATTTCCTCGTCAAGTCGTGACACGCGAGCGCACCACAAGCGCTGGTACTGTGGCTCTGTGCGTGCTACTGAAGCGCTTGGCGCATCCAACGCGCTGGGAAACAATGCAGCAAAAGTATCAACGCTCTCCGACTGCACTGTCAAATTCGTTCTACTGGTCTCTCGGGCATTTGAGCGCGAAGACCAAAGAGTCCGCGTACTTGGATCGCGAGCGAATCGCATCCTCGCTTGACTATCTGTGCGCGGCAGTCTCGGCGCAAACGAAAGGACTTGTGGCCAAGTGCTGGGGGTTTATCGACGGCACGTTGCATCCTGTGAGCCGTCCTGGCGGACGAAGCGTACGACAAAAAGCGCTCTACAACGGCAAAGTCCGCACGCACGGCATCAAGTTCCAGGCGAAGAGCTCGTTGTATGTTGCAGACAAAAGCGCGCCAATCGAGTCCCATGCCTTCATTACTTGACCAAATGGAGCGCTTAATGGTCGTGCTCGCGCTACACTCTACACTCTACAGAAGCGATAGCTCCTGCTCCTCGTTCAAGCGTGGACGGGAACGAGCGCTCAAGAGCGTCGCTGCTGTGCTGTCGTGGTCGCTGTCGTCTTGCATCTTTCAATGATTTGCGGTTTGAGCTCTGTGGCGTCTCTCTGTCAGCCAATTGTTGTCGCTCGGGTTTTGACTCGACTTTCACGCTAAAAAGGATCGAATAGCGGGTCTCCGAGTGGGGTTCACGGTGTAGAGCATAGACACATGCACTTCCTTTTCCGTCAACGAGAAAAGATCGAGCTTGGTTAAGCTATCTAATGTCGATTATAGTGTGACACTGAGGCAGTCAATGCAATAATGGACAGGTTGTCCGTTGTACTGTATGTCACTAGTAGTCTGTACATTACAATATTTTCGTTGTCTTGAAGAGGCACTCTTGCTTTATTTCAAAAGTAGTCTGTACAATACAATATAGTGTACAATACAATATTTTATTGTATGTTCGTTGTGGTTCGGATGCGATTACATAGGTTTTTGTATGCAATTCATCAAGAGATCGCAAGAGGCACGCTTCAACAGCTCAATCACCGACACTGATTGCAACGCTTCGAGGCTGTGACGGACGAGAGAGCTCTGTCGGCGGGTCTCTCTCTCTCTCGGCTGCGCGTCTGTCATGAGCGTGAGCATCAAGGTCTCGGTGCGCTGCCGCCCTTTCACGTGCGACGACAAGCTCGGTGTCGTGCTCACACAGAGCGGTGAGGAGGAGGGCGAGGTGCAGCTCATCAACTCGACATACTCGACTACGCGATTCGGCTTTAGCTACGCATGGTGGAGCGCGTATGGCTACAAGCGCCATGTGCTCGGCGAGCCGCCAGAAGCCGATCAGATGACACTCGTGGACCAGCAAGCTGCGTACGAGAGCGTCGGACTCAAGATCAAGTCCGACTTGCTCACGGGCAACGCCGTTGTACTCTTTGCATACGGTCTCTCTGGCTCGGGCAAGACGTTTACTGTCTTTGGGGTGCGCAACTGTCTACTGCGCGCGTGCGTAGTGGTGTTGCGAGAGATCACGACAACACTGACCTTCGCGTCGTCATTCGTGCGCAGCCAGATGCGATCGACATCCCAGAGGCGTGGTTCAAGCACGAGGAGCCGCAGTCATCGGTGCGCGCGACCTAGAGCTCTCCGCCTTGCTGTTGTACTCGCAAGGACCTTGCTCCTAACAGACCTTGCGTTGTTTGGCCTCTCTCTCTCTCGACGTATGTATGTCTCTCTCTCTGAGCAGTGGGGCATCTTCCCACGCCTGGCGTACGAGCTCTTCAAAGAGAAGCAAGACGGCTGGAAGATCTCGATGAAGTACTTCCAGAACGTCGTCGACACCGTGCGCGACCTCATGTCGCCCGTGGCGCAGGAGCAGCAGTACAAGTCCGGCATGCGCAAAGACGCCGACGGGTTCACAGACATTGAGTGGTGTCAGTCCGTCGTGCTCAAGGACTGGAACGACCTCCGGAAGCACTTTATGGCCGCGAACGCCAAGAAAGCGATCGCGCCGACGCAGTTCAACCACCAGTCGACGCGCGGGCACTGCATCATGACGCTCGAAGTCGAGAAGCCAGACCCTGAGCGCGAAGGCATGAAGCAGAAAGGCCGCGTGTACGTCTGCGACCCTCGCTGGTACGGAGCCTGCAGGCGACATTGTCTACGCCGAGTACAAGAAAGTCGTGTTTGAGAACGGCGAGATCGAGCACAAGTTCATTGGGCCGCACCCAGACGCGTCCAAGTCCAAGGAGCTGCAGGACCAGGGCAAGAAGATCAACCTGTCGCTGACCGAGATGGCGCAGTTCTTCATGAAGATGGCCGAGGCGTACAAAGCGAACAAGCTCAAGCCTGGGATGTCCATCCCCGGGTGCAACTCCTACTTTCTCTGCAAGTACCTCAAAGACACCATGCTCCAGGCACGGACGTACCTCTTCTGCGCCATTCGACCCGAGGTCAAGTTCCACGGCTACACGTTCTCGACGCTCGGCTTTGCAAAGAACGCGTCAGTGATCAAGCTCCAGCCCAAGAAGGCGTCAGCAGCCGCGAGTCCTGCCGAGCGCAAGCTCATGGCTGAGCTCGAGCAGATGAAGATGCTCGTGAGTCAGCTCAAGGACGAGAACGAGCGCATGGCGAGGATCCGAGCGGAAGGCGGCGGTGCAAGTGGCAGCAGCGGCGGCCTCGATACGTCGCAGGTCGACGAACTCAGTCAGCTGCTCAACCAGAAGCAGCGCGAGCTCGAGCAAGTGCTCAATGGCGAGAGCGATGGCAGTGGCAGCGGCAGCAGCGGCGGTAAGCGCAAGAACCCGCAGGACGACCTCATGCAGCGCCAGCGCGAAGAGTACGGCAAGCGCGGGATCCACTTGTACCACTTTGAGAGCGAGACGACGTCGCCGTACTTGATCAACCTCGACGTCGACGCGTATCGGTCCAAGCGCTTCATGTTCTTGCTCGACAAGCCGGTCACGACGATCGGGACAGACATCAAGCCCATGTCGCTAAGCATCGTCGACAGTCACTGCGCGTTCGAGAACCGTGGCGACGGCGGCGGCATCAGCGTCGTCGCTGGCGCTGGCGACGTCATGGTGAACGGCAAGAAGCTCGAGCGCGGGACGCAGCAAGTGCTCACGCCATTCGATCGCGTCGTGATTGGGAACGAGCTCATGCTGTTCATGCACCCAGGCAAAGAGCCGCCAGAGCGCGAGCCACCATCCGCAGACGACGCAGCCGCAGAGTACCAGCGCGCGCTCCAGACCGTCGACAACGCAGCGCTCGCAGAGCTCCAGGCGCAGATGAAGAAGTTTGAAGAAGAGAAAGCGAACTGGGAGAAGCAAAAAGGTGCGGCGGCTCCTGCGTCTGGCGACCCGAGCGCCGCGCACGACGCCACGGCGGCAACCGACTTGGAGCGCGAGAAAGAGCTCTTGGCGCGCCAAGTGAACGACCAAGAGCTCCGCGAAGTGCTCCCAAAGATCGTCGAGCTCGAGCAGATCGTGAAAGCGCTCAATCGCGACGTCTTGAGCTTCGAGACTGCGCTCCAGAGCAGCGCGAGCGACGAGAAGAGCGGCAGTAGCGCGATCCCAAAGGTCAAAGTCAAGGTCCACAACAAAGCCACGGACGAGACGATCTTCCTCGACGTCTTTGAGTTCGTCAAGGCCCACGCGCTGCTCAAGGACGAAGTCGCGTTCCTGCGCAATGCGATCATGAACGACCGCGAGTACGAGTCCCCGGCCGGTCACGACCCGATCACGCTCCTCTTTGACAACTCGTTCCACGTCGGGAGCGCCACGACGTTCCCCGAGTACTTGCTCTACAACCTCGAGACGGACGTGGAGGAGTCGTACTTGAGCATCAAGCTCGCAGTCCCACCGTTCAATACGATCGGGAAGCTCCAAGTGCTCTGGACGCCGCTGTCGTCGCCAGACGTCGACAAGCACTGCGACGACGACGTCTTGGACGTCGAAGGTCCGAGCGACTTGCTCGGCAAGCCCTGGACGTTCAAGATCGAGATCAAAGGCGCGACGGGCCTGCCGCTCATCACCGACTTGGCGTACTGTCAGTACGAGTTCCTCGGCGAGCTCTTTACGACCGAGACCGTTGAGCAGAACACGCGCAGCCCCGTGTTCAACTACGAGGGCGTGCACCACGTGAGCTGCGTCACACAGCAGTTCATCGACTACCTCCAGAACACGCGCATGGAGTTCCAGATCTTCGTGAACCCGTACATCCTCGACCCACCAAAGGACAAGATCTCGACCAAGAACCCGGCGATCTTTGCGAGTCTCGGCGGCAACGGCAGCGACGGCAAAGGTGCGCTGTCTCTGAGCGTTTGTACTACATCGTATGGAGACGTCGGCTCACTCACGTTTGATCGGTCTTGGGACGCACAATGGCTTGACACACGCGCTAGTCAAGCTCTCGTACGACGGTACGTCAGCACAAGCGTGCACTCGGCTTTCGTAAGGACTGTGCGCATTTGTACGGGGCTGATAGTCAGGTGTCTTGCTGTGGTGTGAACGACAGAGCTCGAGGCAAAGTGCACGCAGCTGGAGAGAGACCTCGCGAGCACAAAGGACGACCTGGCGTTCGTGGCTGCGCAGTACAAAGAACGCGTTGGCAGGTGCGGCTGCTGTGTGTGTGCGCTTCGTAGACATGGCGAGCTCATCAAGTGCACCTCCTTGACATGTGATTAACGGATCGATTGGCTCTAGCGACCCGCCTCGACGTCCGATCCCTGCGCTTGCGCTCGACACTTCTGCACTCGAGACGCCATCGTCACTGCCAACAGCAGCGAGCGAGTGCACGCCTCGCAAGGTCCTCGAGTCGGCCAAAGCCACCGACTCGATGCTCAACAGCGAGCTCCCGACTAGCAGCACTCACGTCGCTGTCGATACTGCGCCTCCAAAGTGACGACAGACACAGCATCATCTCGTGCTCGTTGGTCCACTCACCACTCGACGAACCTCTTATCACTCACGTACACTCAATAGAGTCTCTCTCTCGACAGCAGCAGCTAGTCTCCTCTCGCTTCCTTCTGCTACACTCGCTCATGCGATTCCTTCACACGACAGTCAACTCGCATGGCTCCAACTGTTGTACTCGGAGCTGAAGGTTCTGAAGTCGAGACTTGTAGCTCCAACCAAGTTGGACTGAGCTAGGCGTTGCGCCAGCGCTGAGTCGCCACTCGTGAAACTTCTCGCCCACTCGACGCCAACTCATCGAGGTTGAGGCGCACGCGCGAGGTCGTACACGCGCTGCGCTAGACGATCTGCGATGGCGGACGAGGCGCCAGCACCTCCAGTGCAGTCGGAGCAAGTGCACGTTGCGCTTCCCGAGACAACAAGCGAGGCAGTGGCGCCTGTAGCCTCACCTGGAGCAACGAGTCAACACTTTGCACGCCGCCGCGCGTCGTTCTTTCCGATCGCGAGAGCAGGCGCAAGTAGCGACTCGACTGGGACAGCAGCAGCTACTGCTACAGGTGCGACAGCGAGCAGCAATGACGGCAGAGCAAGTCCTGAGAGCACGAACGCGGACAAGCCGCCGCTCAAGATCCTGATCGCGTCCTGGAACGTCGGGAACGCCATGCCGCCCAAGGACCCGCAGAAGATCCACGAGTGGATCCCGGAAGGCGGCGGTGACTTTGACGTCATCGCGATCGGGCTCCAAGAGAGCAGCTACCGCGAGAAAGCGGCGAGTGTGGGCACTGGCATTGCGCCAGGCGATGGAGTGACTACCGGTGCAAGTGGCGGCTCACCTGGTTCGCCTGGCGACAGCGCAGACGCTGATGAATGCGATGGTGGCTCTCCGACACGGCGAGACACGTCGCGCACAGACTGGGACAGCGAGAACGAAGAGTACTACTACTACGACGACGACATCCCAGAGGACGAAGAGCTCGCTGCTGCACTCGCTGAGGCACGTCGCATCGCACGAGAGGACTCGGTCCACACTTCGGCACAGAGCAGTCCGCGCAAAGGCTCGGTGCAGCTCGACGTGGACGGGCAAGACGACCAGAGCACACCAGATCATGGCACACAGAGCACGAGCGCTTCAGCGATAGCAGCAGTCGGCGACTCGAGCCGCTCGCTCGGGACCGGCGAAGTGATCATCAAACGCTCGCGCACGAAGAAGTCGATTCGCACGGTGTCCAAGATCGTGCGCCAAGTGAGCACGAACCTCCGCGACTCGGTCGCAGAGGCGCTCGACTACCCGTTCAACCGGCAGCTCTACGGCCACTTGGGCGAGAGCTACAACCTCGTCGGCAAAGTCGAGCTCATGGAGATGCGCTTGTTTGTCTACGTCCACGCGCGGCACACGGTCACGGGCATTGAGAAGATCTCGGTCCCGACCGGTCTCGGCAGCGTCTTGGGGAACAAGGTACACGTGTCGCGCTCCTTGCTGTCGCTGGCTAGGTGACTCATCAGGTGGTCGTGTCGACGTGCGCGGTGTCTAGGGCGGTCTGGTGTTCAAGTGCGTGATCCAGGACACGTCGCTCTGCTTTGTGAGCTGCCACCTCGCAGCGCACCAGGACCAGAAGTTCCTCGACAAGCGCAACAGCGACGTACGTGTACTATGGTCCTCTGCTTGCTCGTCTCGTCGTACGATCGCCCGCATGACGCACTCAGTGGCGCGCTACCTCTCTCGCTAGTGCGCGAGCATCCTCAGCGCAAGCTTTGGGATGAAGAAAGTGGCGCTCGACCACCAGTTCGACCACTGCTTCTGGTTCGGCGACGTCAACTACCGCGTCGATCTCAACTACACCAAGGCGAAGGACCGCACGAGCGAGCAGCACTTTGCAGAGGTCCTCGCTCACGTGCGCGCCAAGAAGTGGGACGTCCTCAACGCGAACGACCAGCTCAAGTTCCAAGTCGAGGGCAAGAAAGCGCTCGCAGGCTGGGACCTCCCGCCCGCGCTCTTCCCACCGACGTTCAAGCGCATTCGCCACGCGCCAGACGAGTACAACGTACGTCTTGGAGGCTGTGCGAGTACGCAATGGCGGCTGTTGTTTGCTTGGGTCTCGACTCACCACGACGCGTGTGTCTGACGCTCTCACAGCCGCAGCGCATCCCGTCGTACTGCGACCGCGTGCTGCACAAGTCGCTCCCAGGACGGCGTGCGAACCTCAAGCTCCAGCGCTTTGCGTGCGTCGAGTCGATCTCGTCGAGCGACCACAAGCCCGTCTTCGCCGAGTACTTGGTGCGCACGACGCTGCCGATTGTCGTCGACACGTCGCTCTCGGCGACCGCGAGCACGCTCGTGGAGATCACAGACCTCGCTGCGAAAGACCTGCTCGGGATGGACATGACAGGGTTGAGCGACCCTTACGTACGTCTCTCGAGCCTCTGGCGATGCACGGAGCGCTTGTTGGGTTAGGACCGCTGGCGCTCGGACTGACTGACGCGCGCTTGGCACGTTCTAGATCAAGTTCTACTCGGTCCCGAGCAACGCGCTCCAGGTCGAGAGCTCCGGGAGCCATCCGTCCACGACGACGATCATGAGCACGCTCTCGCCAACGTACGTCGCTCGCTCGTGCCGCGATCACGTGAGCAATCGCCTCACACTATGGCTGTTGCGATAGGTGGCGCGACGACCAAGTCCCAAAGCTCCGCGTGAGCTGCACGGCCGAGAAAGACGTGCGCCTCGTGCACCTCGTGCTCCTGCTTATGGACTACGGCACGACGTCGACAGACGACGTCCTCGGCGTCGCAACGATCTCACTCGACCGCTACTGCCTCGCCAAGCCGCGGTTCCTGCCGTTCGATGCGCCCGTGACGTGCAATGGCAAAGCCGCTGGGTCTGTGAGCGGCAAGCTCCGCGTCGCGCTGCCGCACCAAGTCGCTGACCTTGCGAACCTCTCGACGCGCGCGCTGCAGCACGGTCCCATGGCGACGTGCTACTGCAGCGTGTCGTAGTAGACAACGAGCAGCGAACAGACCGTCGTAGCGCCTCAGAGCTTTGAATGGGACGAACCGACTGGATCGCTCTATGATGGTCTCTATGGCTCTCAGTCTCTCTCAGTCTCTTCTTCTTCTTCTACACGGTTGCAAGGAGCTGGTGCTCGTCAAAGAGCGCCTCGAGCTGGTTGCGTGCTTGGCCCATGATGAAGACGGCACCGACGAGACGCACGCCGCGCGGCACGGCGCCTTTGTACAGCCGCGTCCAGCCGCCGTCGGCGACGATGCGCTTTGCGACGGCGAGCGAGCTCGGCGCGTTCGGACCCACGCGCATGGCTTCGCCCTGCATCACGGTCTTCACGGTGTCGACTGGCTGCGTCGCGTAGACAGTCACGAGACCAGCGAGGATACTCCCGACCGCTGACGCCGACGCTCGCTGCGGCGCTGACGCCGTCTCGATGTCGCCAAACGTCTGCGGGCTGAGCGCGTGCATCTTGGCCGTGAGCACCGGCCCGAGCGCCAAATAGCTCGCGCACCAGACGCCGTCGCGCACGGCCGTGACCTCAAAGCCGCGGTACAGACGCAAGGCCCCGTGCGTCGAGACGAGGTCGCGCACAGTCGCACCGAGCGCTTTGCCGCTGTTCTGCTGCAGCGTCATGACGAGCTCGCCTGGCGAGCCGAGGAGCGCCGACGCGACGCCTGCGAGCGCGCCGCACGTGATCTTGACGCGGTCCGATGGCGCAGCGCCGGCTTCGCTGTTGCCACCCGCGAGTGCGAGGAGCTTGCCGTTCACGCCAAACTGCATCGCGCAGATCGGCGCGACGGATGCGAGCGAGACACCGACGCCGCGGTACAGCGCCGGCACGGACCACGGGATTGGCTTGCCTTGCTGTTGCGAGTAGCAAATGCATGCAGTGGATGCGGTGAGCTCAATAGTGCAAGTTGCAGACACGCGCGTGCTTCATGACTGAGCGCGCACCTGCACTGCGTTCTTCATTGCGATCGTCGGCTGCTGGATCATGACTTCGATCATGCCTGCGAGCGAGCCGATCGCGCCATTCTGGAGCGCACTGAGGCGTTGCGAGCGGTCGGCGCTCATTGCTTGTTGCTGCTCCTTGTTACTTGAGCTTGTTGTGGCAGCTCGTGCTCGTGCGTCTGCTTGCTGGTGGTCTTGCGAGTGGCAAGTCGAGCAAGTGTGACGTCAATCACGATTGGAAGGCGATCAATGTCGCAAACAATAAGGCGAGGAAGCGGTGCGACATCGTTGTATGGGATAAAGTATGCTTTGAGTCGCAATTGACACACTCATCGCAACCACAACTCGAGCGCTCCATGTGTTCAACTTGCTCGGTTGTTGCTGTGCAAGCTCCACAAAGATGACAAGCTCGTTTGCTTGCTTGCTGGTGTTGTCTCGCAGCTCGCTCATGCTCCAGCTCATGCTCCAGCTCATGATCTCAGACAAGACTCGCGGACAAGACTCGCTCGTCTCTATATACGACAACAATGCCGCTCTCTCAAACTGAAGACGCTTGCTGATGGCGCAAGCGCTGCACTGGAGCACAGACTGACAAGTCTGGGAGCTCAATCACGATGCTCGACCGCCGCGGCGGACGTCCTCCGCAGTCGCAAGGCGGCGTCTTGAGCGACGACAGACTCGACCTCGACGACGATGACGAGCTCGAGGTGCGTGTGCACTCCTTGGCTGTTGGAGTCGACAAAGTGCTACATCGTGTGAATATGACCATGAGTCGTCTGACGTCGTTGGATGTGATGCACTGCTTGTGCTGCAGCTCTGCCGATCAGCTCCAAGTCCATGGGCAGACGTCGGCGAGGGATTAGAGCCGCATCCACCGTCACACACGCAGCGCAAGCCGCTTGGCAAACCAGCGCGTGGTGGATCAGGCTCGACGCGGATCCGAGTTGTCGTGAACGCTACCAAACCATCGCGACCGCCGGGAGCACCCAGCCAGCAACCTACGACTACAACAGCAGACGCGTTTCTCCCAGTGCTCCCGAATGGATCGACTCCACCGTCTCCTCGACATTCGAGCTTGACGAGTGGCCGCGTCCAGCGCGGTCGAGACGCCTCGCCGCTTGTGCACGCGTACCAGACACTCATCGAGCAGTCAGACGCCATGGTGCGAGCTAGAGCATTCAGTGTTGTGACCAATCCTCCACTTGTGGTTCCCTCTCACTCACTCGCTCATGTGTCTTTGCCACGCGCACTAGGCAACATCGTTTGAAGCAAACTCGGAGCGCCGCCGACTGCACCAAGCTGCGCTCCAGCTCGGCATCGAGCAGCTCTCGGCTGAGCGCGTGAAGCAGCAGCAGCGCGCGATTCGGTTCAACACGCTCAAGAACGAAGTCGACATCTTCCAGCAGTACCTCGACCCGTTCATCTTTGAGATGCGCACGCCGCACGAGCACCAAGTGAACTCGAGTGTCTATCGCCACTTCACGCGCATGCAGGGCGTTCAGGAGCTCGGGATCCCGATCTACAGTCTCGGGAACTACCTCGAAGACGAGTACGACCGGATCCTCACTGCGCGCACGACGCAAAAGTTCTACCGCCGCATCCGCCGCCACGACGCCGCGCACTACATCGACACGGAGCTCATTCCGCGACCTGCAGCGCCATCGCGTCGCAAGTCGACGATTCTTGCCGCATCGTCGCCTGCAGCCGCAGCGACGAACGCACCTGCACCATCGTCAGCAGCATCGTCGTGACAAGCAAGCACCACCGAGTGTGCACATGGCAAACGCAGGACCTCGGACTTGATACGCATACGAAACCCAAGACGCGCGAGCGGATGCGTAAATTTATTATCAGGACACACACGAAGAGCAAAGAAGATGGAAATACAAAGGCGTGCGCGCAGCTTCCGTCGCTGCTCGTTCGTCTGCGCGTGACGCCGCGGTCCACGTCACGGCAGCGCGCGCGCACTTGTCCACTGCCACGTCACGGGCCCTTCGCCGCACTCGCCTGCATCGCCACCGCCGCGCGCGCCATACGCAAAGCGCACTCGCTCGCGCCACGGCTTCCTGTCATTTCATTCTCTCGCTCGCTCGCTCGCTCACTTGGCTACTCGTGGGCGCAGCACGAGCGCCAGCGGCAGCGAGCAGAGGTCGCGCGCACAGATGCGGGCGACGGACGAGCGAGCAGGCGCACGTGCGCATCGTCGCGGCGCTCGAGCGCATTAGTAGCGCTGTCGGTTGATCGACTTGGGGTCGCCCATTGGGTCGCGGCTCGACGCAGTCGCAACGCGCGGCGCCGGGTACCCCGCGTCCATGCCCACGTGTCGGTCGTCGCGCATCGCCGAGCGGTACGACGCCTGCGCCTGGAGCTGCGCGTCCGCCTCCTTCGACTCTTCGCGCACGTATACTCGGCCCTGCGACGCGATCGGACGCACGTCACGCGGCGCCTCCTGCGGACGCGAGTCCACACGCGCGCTGCGCTCGCCCGTGTCGCCGCTCGTGCCGCGCTCTCGCCGGCCGCTCCGCTGCAGTTCGACAGGATCATCAGATCATAGCGCGTCAGTAAGTTGATCGCTTGCCAACAGTTGCCAACACATGCAAGCGAGTAGCGCAGTGACGTACCAAGTTGAGCACAGTCCAGTCAAACATCGCGTCGAACTGGAAGCCCTTGCGGAAGAAGAGCTCCTTGAAGAGCCGCTTGAGGTACGCGTAGTCGGGCTTGTCGTCAAAGCGGAGCGCGCGGCAGTACTCAAAGTACGCGCGGAACTCGGCCGGGTAGCCCTTGCAGAGCACTTCGATCGGCGTGTTCATCTTCTTCTCCATGATCTTCTCGTACTTTTGCTTCTTCGTGTTCGCCTTGAGCCCCTGCCACGGCAGCGAGCCGCGAATGAAGTACATGAACACGTAGCCGAGAGACTCCAAGTCGTCGCGACGGCTCTGCTCAATGCCGACGTGCGTGTTGATCGACGCGTAGCGCGCCGTACCCGTGAGGTTCTTATTTTCCCGGTACGGAATGTGCTGATGCGTCTTCGGGTCGCGGTACTTCTTCGCAAGACCAAAGTCGATCACGTGGCAGATCTGCGCGCGCTTGCCGAGACCAATGAGAAAGTTGTCGGGCTTCACGTCGCGGTGGATGAAGTTCTTCGAGTGGCAGTACTCGAGGCGGCAGAGGAGCTGGTCCGCGATCATGAGCACAGTCTTGAGCTGGAAACGGCGACCGCAGTAGTTGAACAGGTCCTCGAGCGACGGACCGAGCAAGTCAATCACCATGACGTTGTACTCGCCCTCGACGCCAAACCAGCGCAGGTTGGGGACACCCACTGGATGGCATCAGGCAAGTGAGAGACAGACAGAGAGCGAGTGTGTGTGAGGACACCAGCGCTAGATCAGATAGAAAGGAGAGAAAGCACAGCATACGACGTACGTCCGCCGTTGAGGATCTTGTAGATCTTCGACTCGTAGAGCAGCTGCGGGTGCTTGCTCTTGACCGACTCGAGCTTGATCGCGACCTCTTCGCCCGACGTCATGTTCGTGCCGAGGTAGATGTCGCCGAACGAGCCGCTGCCGATCTTGCGGCCGAGGCGGAACTTCTTGCCGACGCGCAGCTCCAGCGAACTCTCTCTCGGATGGGACATCGCGGTCAACGGCGGGGCTTAACTGTTGTAGCATCAGAAGCAGCAAGTGATGTGAGTGCATGGGATGCAGAGGCAGGAGGAAGAGATCACATGCAGCAAGAGGCATAGGCAGACATTGGCAGACACAGAGAAGGGGATGCCATGACAGATTGGAAAAGCCAGCAACAGTCCCATGCACCCGCGCAAGCTCGCCATGATCGCAATGGGGAAAGGAGCGTCATGCCATGGTCGTGGCAGCAGCAGTGGGGTGGTGGCGGCGTGATGCAACAATCTCAAGGCACTCTCAAGTGCATGCATCGACACACCGACATGCACATGCAGACGTTGTAGCAGAAAGATATTGATCAAGCGGCAGGAGAGCATCGCGCACCTTGGGTAGTTAAGGAGAATGGGGAGGCGGCGCTCGAGTGTGGAGAAAGAGTCGAGAGTTGAAACTCGAGAGAGAGAGAGACAGGGAACAGCGAGCGGGTGCGGTCGTCGTCCTTGTCGTCGTCGGTCGTGCTCTGGTGCTGCCTGCTGCTGCTGCTGCTCGTGTGTGTGAGTGCTGCTGCCTGCTGTCTGCTGCTGGTGTTGTCGCTGTCGCCTGCTCGCTACTGCTGTTGCTGCTTGCTGCTGCTGCGGTCGCTTGGGTCTTCTTGCGCGTCTAGCTGCGAGAGTTTCTGTCGTTCGGGTCGCAGAGCGGCAGCAGCAGAATGCGAGGGGGAGGAGGAGGCGAGATCGGCGGGCTGACGTCTGGCGTCGTCGTTCACAAACAGACAGCGGAAAGTGCGTGGCACAACCGATTCTTGTGTGTGTATAGTTTCGCAGAGTACAAATGCAGAATTGATAATGTGCGGGTCCCACGCCCGCGAAAAAGAAGCTGAAAGGAGAAAAACCTCAGGGGTCGGGGTGCATTTCCACCTGAGCACTGTTAGTTGTGAGTAGCGACCACATGGGTTTGTATTGTGCGCATGAGGTTTATCACTTGTTGTAGGGCAAAACGGACGAACAAGTCAACAGTATAGTCATCACACGACACAGGATATCACCTCTCGCGACACTCGATACCACACACACTCAACACGCGGCAATCGGTTCAGTCTGGCGACACTCGCACTCGAGCAATCAGGCGCGTCATGAGAGGAAAAGAAGCGCGCACACCATTCCGCGCACACTGTTGCGAACTGTATCGCGCACCGGGATTCCGCACGCGATACACCACGCATCTGTCAAACGCGCTCTAAAGTCCGAATCGATCTGGAAAACATCAGCGATGTTCTCTTTGATTTTCTCGCTATCAAATTGTAAATTGTACGAGTAAGAATGCGTACAGTCATTATCAGCTGTGATTTGATTTGTCCGCTAGAGTACAGCACGCTCACGCACTCGTACTGTCAGCGTTGGCTCTCTCTCTTGTTGTTTTGTTCTGTCTCAAAAAGTACTCGTTTGCATCATCATCATCAAGCGCAAGATCGACTCGATCCACCACAACAGCAGCGAACGAACCGGAACAACAACAACCACGTCCACCTCGATGCGCGCGACTGCGAGTGCGATGCAAAAGGCAGCGACGACCGCGACGGTCCGCAGCACCACGGCCAGCGGGTCGGTCGTCTACGAGTCCGAGCGTGCTGTGCACGAGTACCTCCAGTTCCACTTTGGTACGACGGCGTCGCATGCATCCATCCAAGTCGAGTGCTTGCTATGACCTCTGATCTCTGCATCGTGCTCACACTCACTCACTCACTCATTCATTTGTTTGTTTGTCTGCTTGTCATCTTGCCTGTCGATCTGCTCGTATTGCTGACCAATGACAGGCAACCCCGCTGAAGTCGTGCCGTACAGCTTTGCGCCGCAGGATGCACTCGCGTTCCTCCCGCGCACTGTCGACGAGTGCGTCGCGCTCGTGCCAACGGTCCAGCGCCACCGTGCGCTTGACATTGGCTGTGCCGTCGGTCGCGCAACGTTCGAGCTCAGCAAGCACTTTGACGAGGTGCGCTCTCACTTGCACACGCACCTACTCGCCTGCATGTGCAGCTATTGCGCTTGCTGCATCGTGGCAGTCGGTCGCTCACACAGTCGCACAACGTCGCTCTTTGTCTGCCTGACTACCACGGCGCGTGCAACAGGCGACTGGCATCGACTTCTCGCACCACTTTGCGGAGACTGCGACGAAGATGAAGGAGCTCGGCGAGCTTGAGTACGAAGCGCACATCCAAGGCGACATCCGCGAGACGCGCTCGGCGCGGTTGCCAGCAGGCGCGCAGCCGTCACGCACGCGCTTCACGCAAGGCGACGCGTGCAACTTGTCGCCGTCGCTCGGGACGTTCGACGCTGTGTTTGCATCGAACTTGCTCTGTCGGCTGCCCGAGCCGGCCAAGTTCCTGTCCGAGATCGCAGGCTTCGTGAACAAAGACGGCATCCTCGCGCTCATCAGTCCGTACTCGTGGCTCGAAGAGTACACTGCGAAAGACAAGTGGATCGGCGCAACCGTCGACGCAAGCAAGACACCGGTCGACAGCTTCAGCGTCATTGAGCGCCACTTGAGCCGCGACTTTGAGCTCGTGAAGCGCCAGGACTACCCGTTCATGATCCGTGAGCACGCGCGCAAGTTCCAGTACGGCGTCTCGGACGGCACGTTCTGGCGCCGCAAGTGAGCTGATTGCGCCTCGTCACAGATGGACGCACTCGAAAGAGTGACACGCAGCAACAGAAGAGTGACAGACTGGGCACTCAAGTGCGCAATTGGATTACTACTGCAGACTATCGACTATTGAAAGACCGAGCCAACTGCGTTCACTTGCGCAGCTGGACGCTCTCGAGCACTCGCGGCTCATGCATTTACACCTAACGCCACGGCGCTTCGTCGCTTCTGACCCGATGCGCGCGCCGTTGGTGCGTTCATGCGCACTGGTGCACTCGTCCTTGGTGACGATCCGGACGGCGGCCCAGCAGTCGCAGCAGCGTACGCTCCACCTTTCGGCTCTTCTATTGTACGGTGGTGGTGGTGGTGGTGGTGGTAGCTCTGGCTGTGCTGCTGTTGCTGCTGCTGGTGGTGCGGATGCTGCGTGTAGTAGTGCGACGGGTGGCTGTGCTGGGGCGGATGCGCTGCGTGGCTGACTGGCTGCGGCTGCGCGTACGCGTGTGCGTACTGATGTTGCTGCTGCGAGACGACGTGCGGAGACGGCGCAGGCGGCGGCGGCTGCTGCTGCGGATAGTAGTGACCATGGCTCGTGCTGTTGTTGGCATGGCGACTGCTGCTGCTGCTGTGGTGGTGATGGTGGCTCGAACGCGGCGGCTCCGGGACGCGCGGGACGTAGTCCGTGACGTACACGAGCTGCCCGTCGTTCTCTGGGTCCTCTGTCACGTAGTGGTGCAGCTGGTAGTACGGCGACGGCTGCATGTACGCGCTCCGGACGCTCGTGAACGTGTAGTGGTTCGAGAGGTCGTTGTAGAAGCGCGCGTACGTGTCCGTCGGGACGTGGAGACTGAAGTTGATGAGCAGCAGGTACTCGATCTCGAGCTCGTTCATCTCTTTGCAGAGCACGCCGCCAACTTTGGCGTAGTACGCGTTGTTAAAGTAGTGGTCGTCGAAGAACTTGGCAGCGAGCACGACGCTCGTGATCACGATGCGGTGGACGTTCAGCTCCGTGAGCACAAAGCCCTGCATGCGCTGCAGTCGGTCGATGTACACGAGCGCGAGCACAAAGCACTCGGGACTACACGACGCGTACTTGTGGATGCGCATGAGGTAGTCGCGGATCGAGATGCCCGGAGCGCGGAACGCCTCAAACTTGGACGGGTGCTGGTACGGCACAGTCGCATACTCGCTCGGCTCCACGAGGGACTCGACGACGTACGCGAGCGTCTGGCAGATCATGCGCCCGCGCTCTTCGTTCTCTTTCGTGTCGATCATGCTCACGCGCGTGCGATCGAGCGGGCAAAGGAGCAGTGACGGTCGTTCCTGATGTTGCTGATGCTGCGTCGGCGCTCCGTCGTCGTGTGATGCGACGCTGCTTGTCTGGTGCTACGAGTGCTCGCGCTGCGCGTGCACACGTTCGTTCGTTCTTGCGGCGTCGGTAGTGGTGGTCGTCGATCTCTCACGCGCTCACGAGGCCGAGAATATCAGAACCGAGAAGCAGGACGAGTGGCGTCTGTGACAGTGCACGCGTCCAGGAGCGAGTAGCGGTGGCGACGGCGACGGTGGCAGTCGTTTGACGATGGCGGAGTCGACGACAAATCGAGAGTCGGCAATGTGCACTTGCTTCAACTGGCGATCAGGCTCGACACACACACTAGCGAGCGAGCGATCGTGCAAACACGCACGCGCAGCAGGTGGATCAGAGCAGAGGAGGCGGCGAGCTCGGTGGGTCGGTCGCTGGACGTGCGGCGGCGGCGGCAGTGGTGGTGGTGTTCGTGCTGTGTTCTCTCGCTCTCGCTGCGCGGTCTTGTTGCTGCTCGTCGTCGTTGCTTATTGCCTGTGCTCGCTGTTGGCGATCGATGGCTATTGGTATTGGGCATCAGCGTGTGTGTGTGGTGGCGGGTAGGAACGAGGAGGGCCACGAAGAGCGCTAATTCGGAGGAATTAGCGCAATTTTGTGTGCGAAAAAGGGGAGGGAGAACTTTATGCCTCGTTCGTCGTCGTTGTTGCCACGTTGCTGTTGGTTCTGCTTGTGTCACGCTCGAGCTGTTGTTGTTGCTCGAGACATCAGTAGCAGCATGCAACAAACGCGTCTGCCGAGTTGATACCAGTTGTTGTACTCGTGCTCGCTCGTTGCACAGTTCATCGTGCATGCTGTGAGAGTAGCTTGTCTTTTCATGTGCTTCAAGAGCGAGAACCCATCGATAGCGAGAACGCGTTGAGAGCGAGAACATCGTGCGTGAAGCGTCACAGAACTGCGCAAACAAAGACCTGCCTGCTTGCACGGAACCACGGCTCCCTCTTCCCTCCGAGATCTCGCTATCGTGTATTGCATGTGCACACGTGTGTTGTTGCTGCCGCCATCATCGATAGCACCACTAGCGACGATATCGCGGCGACGCACTCGAGGTGATGTTCATGTGCATGATGAGCAAGGACATGCATGTCCACACTGTATAGGAGCGTTTTTAGCGACGACGTTTTAGTGGCGGTTGTGGCTGAAATTTGTCACGCTAATTCGCTTCGGTATTTCATCGGTCTGCGCGCAGCCAGTCATCTCGGTTCGCAGTAGCCATCGCACAATCGGATAATTACAAAAGTGTGCTAATCAGTGAATAAAATATTTTCACAGATGTGCTCATTTGTGTAATTTCTGACACTTTTGTACTTGTTTGATTTCTGCCAGCGAAATCAAATAAGTACGTGCTGATTAGTCAATCGAGTATTTACAAAAGTGTGCTATTCAGCAAAATATTGTCATATTTCAAGTCAAGTCGATCAAATTAGTTTCGTGAAGCACTGTTTTGTACTAATTAAGTACGACGCCGTTTCGACGTCATCGTACTTGATTGAACCGCTCACAGTATGTCTTTAGTCCACACCACCAACTCTAAACGGCTGGAGACGACACGCACACGACCGATAGCATTGATCGCGCAGCAAGCATTGAGCACTTGTTCGACAGCATCACTCGCCGCCACGTCCGCGTCTGCATCCACACACATCCAGCACACCATGGCAGGCAAGAAGCGCGGCGGCAGCAGCAAGAAGAAGAGCAGCAGCAATGCTGTTGCAGCATCCACTACAACAGACGAGCTCGTGGTGCCAAAGAGCGCAGCCACCACCACCACCAGCAGCGCGACGACAGAGTCCAAGCAGCCGCAAAAGCAGCAAAAGAAGAAGAAGCAGATCGCACTCGACAGTGACGGCGACGACGACGATGGTGTCGTGGAGCTCAAAGTGAACGAGAAGTTCGCCAAGGCGTTCCAGGAGCAGAAGCGCAAGGAGGAGCTCAACCGCCTCGAGCGCCAGCGCAAGCTGTACGGCGACGCAGACGACGACGATGACGA
This sequence comes from Pythium guiyangense, assembly GCA_003730235.1. Lineage (NCBI taxonomy): Eukaryota > Oomycota > Peronosporomycetes > Pythiales > Pythiaceae > Pythium > Pythium guiyangense. Next base: position 35,419 of record QXDM01000181.1, on the reverse strand, counting down.
GTCCGAGTCGGAGGACGAAGACGGCGAGCAGCTCACGAGTGCGCTCGACGCAGACATTCGCAAGACGCTGCAGCTCATTCGGAAGAAGGACCCGGCGATCTACGACCAGTCGATCACGTTCTTCAAGAAGGATGACGACGACGAGAGCGACGAGAGCGACGGCACTGACGAGGAGAGCAGTGCGCGCAAAGCCAAGCGCAAGACAAAGACAAAGGACGCGCCGCTGTACTACAAAGACCTCGTGCGGCAGCAAGTGATCGCTGGCGACGTCGACAGCGAAGACGACGCTGACAAAGCGCCGAGCGTCCTCACGTACGGCGAAGAGCAGGCGAAGCTCAAGCAGGACTTCCTCGCCACACTCCGCGCTGCGTCCGACGACGACGATAGCGACGACAAGAAGAAGAAGAAGAAGAGCGACGACAACAGCGACGACGACAGCGAGCTCGACGGCGGCCTCTTTACGATCCGCAAGAAGACCGCAGAGGAGACGCAAGCCGAGGCGGACGAGTACGCGTCGTTCACTGCGAGCAAGCACGGCCGCGCGCTCGCGAAGGACGAAGTCGACCCAGATGCGTTCCTCGCGCACTACTTGAGCAGCGAGGGCTGGAAAGACAAGCGCGCGGCGATCCCGCACTACGACGACATTGTCAACAACGACAACGACGAGGACGACTCGGCCGACGAGCTCGAGCGCGCCGAGGCGTTTGAGCACAGCTACAACTTCCGCTTCGAGGAGGAAGGCAGCGGACTCATCCAGACGCACGCGCGCCGCATCGACGACACGCTCCGGCGCGAAGACGACTCGCGCAAGCGCAAGCGCGCGGAGCGCAAGGAGCGCAAGGCGCTCGAGCGCCGCAAGAAAGAGGAAGAGCTGCGTCGGCTCAAGAACCTCAAGCAAGCTGAGATCGAGAGCAAGCTCGCCAAGGTCGCAAAGCTCATGGGCAAAGACACGCCAGAAGCCGCAGCGCTCAAGCTCACGGCGCAGGACCTCGATGGTGCGTTCGACCCAGACGAGTACGACCGGCGCATGCAGGAGGTCTTTGACGACGCGTACTACAACGAAGCGGACGGCGACGACGCCGATGCGCTCGTCAAGCCTGTGTGGGACGAAGACGAAGACAAGGAGCTCTTTGCTGGCTTGCCTGCTGACTCGGACGACGAGGCCGAAGCAGCAGCGGACGGCGACGAAGAAGAGGAGGAGGAGGACGACGACGACATGTCGGGACAGGTCAACATTGTCGAAGCTGCCGCTGACGACGACGAAGACGACGAGGAAGAGGCCAACGACGCAGAAGACGATGAGGACGACGACGAGATCTTGACGGAAGCCAAGGCCAAGCACATGAGCGCCGAGGAGCTCGCGCGCGCCAAGCAAAAGTACCTCGACGAGCTCTACGCGCTCGACTACGAGGACCTCATTGGCGACCTCAAGTGCCGCTTCAAGTACCGCAACGTCGCGACGAACGACTTTGGCTTGACTGTCGACGAGATCATGGCGGCCGACGACAAGGAGCTCAAGGCGCTCGTGTCGCTCAAGCGCCTCGCGCCGTACGCCGAGGACGAGTACCGCGTCGACCGCAAGCGCGTCAAGCAGTTCAAGAAGACGCTCGCTGAGGCGCAGCGTGAGCGCGACGCCAAGCGTGCGGCGAAGGCTGAAGCCAAGGCGGCGGCGGCGGCTAACGACGACAAGGACAACGCCGCGACAGAGGCAGCAGCGCCAGCAGGCGGCAAGAAGCGCAAGCGCGCCAAGAAGAGCAAGGCGACGGCTGACGCTGCAGCGCCGGGTGACAGCGCTGCACCAGCAGCAACAGCGGAGGAGCCGACTGCGACTGCGTCGACTGAGGCAAAGGCAGCGGCGCCGAGTGCGAGCAAGAAGCAGCGCCGGAGCAAGAAGAAGAGCGACGGCGCGAGCAGCAGTGCGCTCAAGGCCACGGGCCTCTCGTCGTCGCGTCTCGAGTCGTACAAACTCACAAAGGCGACCAAGTCGAAGGACAAGAAGGCGAAGAAGTGAGCGTCGCTCCAGTCGGTAGGTGAGCGAGAGAGAGCGAGAGAGCAGGACGCGCACGAACCAAACGGCAGGATCGCCACCACACATTGTCTGTTGTTACTCATCATCATCATCGTCCTTCTTCATCCTCTCGTGACGCCGTCGTACGTCGCCACTGCGTCAGTCGGTTGCTAGAACGCCACTTCTTTCACTGCGACGCCGTTCGTCATACCGACGCTGTTGCCGCGCGGCGGGTACCCACCGCCACTGCCAATGCCACTGCTGCCTGTGCTCGCTTGACGCCGCATGGCTTTGAACATTGCGAGGTCCTCCATGTAGTCGTGCGACTGCATGTACTGCGTCACGGTCGTGCCGAGCACACTGAGCACTTCGACTTGCTTAAAGTCGATCGTGTCGCGCGCGACGCGGTCTGCGACGCACAGGTCGCCGATCACTTCGCCGTCCAAGAGCAGCGGAATGCCGACAAAGAACTGGAGCTTCGCAGCGAAGCGCTTCTCGCCTGAGATGCGCTTGTCGGCCGAGACGTCCAAGACAATGCACGGCTTGCCGCGGTTTGCTATCCGCCGGAACGTCGGGAGCGACCGCGGGAGCCCAGACGCTGACGCTTTGCCGTCGTAGTACCGCACGAGCTCAAAGTCATCGGTGCGAATGCCGGCCATCGGACACTGCAGCGTCTCCATCGCGAGCATGCAGATCTCCTCAAAGTCCTCGTTGAAGTAGCTGATCCGGCGCTGCTCCGTTGGCTTGGGCGTCCGACCGCTGCTGCTCTGCGGCGTCGTGCTCCGAGACGACGATGACGACGATGGCACGGGCGTCGAGAGTGACTTGTGCAGCGTCGGGTGGAGCAACTGCGTGCGCTCGCCGAGCTGCGGCGGTGAGTCGCCACCGCTGCGACCAACGGGGTTCACGTCAAAGTCGCTGAACGACGACGCGCCTTTGTGCTGTGCGTAGCCCCACGCGAACGGCGACTGTCCGCCCGACGACGGCTGCTGGTGCTGGTACGAGAATCCGCTCGGCGGCGGCGGGATCACGAGCGGCGCAATCGGCGCCGTGTCGTCGTTCGAGCTCCGCGATCCGTCACACGACGAGACGCCGGAGCTCACGCTGCAGATGCTCGCAGTCGCTGACGCGCCCGTGGCGCTCAAGTCGGTCGTCGAGGCTTTCGCCAAGCACCCTTTGCACACGCGCACGCGCGCAGCGACGTCCTGCTCGCCGCTCACTTGCTTGAACACAGTGCACGTTGAGCACACGACTTCGCCGCAGACGCGGCAGTGGTGCCGGCGCTTGATGAGTCCGAACGACTGGACGCACAGTGAGCAGTTCGCGCGCGCACCGTCGCTCACCCACTCCTTCTTGCTCGCGAGCGTCCCGGGCTGGAACAGCGTGTGCTGCATCGCGCGCTGGAGGTAGCTCATGTCGAGCGCGAGGCGCATCGCGAGGAGCTTCACGCCCGAGCTCACGCCTTCGCCGCGGGCTTTGCGCATCGACATCGTGAGCGTCACAGAGACCATGCCGTCCTCCGGCGTCTGCATCACAACCACGGCGCTCGGCTCCAACACTGTGAGACTGTACGCATCCGGCTTGCTCCGAATGCCGTAGCGCGCGCCAATGCCGTCGTACGACTCAAAGCTACAGACACCCACGGCGCCGAACTTGGGATGGCTCGACAGCGTCGTGCAGTACTCGCGCACGCAGAACTCCTTACCTTTGCCGAGCGTCTTCTGGGACCAGAACGTCATCCACTTGAGACTCAGGGACTCGGCCTCGGCGTTCTGGCGATGGTGCGCGTGGAGCACTTCGCCGTCCGAGAACGTCTTGCTGTGCAGGAGCTTCTGGAAGTTCCGGAACGGCTGGCTCTCGGTCGTTCGGAGGCACTCCATGACGTTTGCGACGGTGCCAGCGACCTTCGCGACCGCGCGGACCGAGTACGAGAGCTTCTCGTTGTTCTTGCAGTGGAGGAAGACCGAGACGCTCTCTCGCTTGGTCTCGAGCGACCACACGCTCAGGTCCACCGCGCTCTTGATCACTTCGTCCACTTCCTTGCGCTCGGCGTCGTACCAGACGTCCAAGTCGACGTCCGCAGGCCAGCCCATGGTCGTCGGTGGCGCCGAGTTGCGCCGCACAGGCTCGCTGCCGTTTGAGCTCGGCTCGCTGCTCATGTCTGCGTCTGTGTTGTGTGTGTATGTCTGTCTGTGTTGTCTACCTGCACGCGCGTGCGGGTGCGTCGCGCAACGACGTGCTTGTCGCGCTTGCTTGTTTGCTTGGAGAGCGAGCTCTTGGCGCTCGCAAACGGCACTGACGCTGCGCACAAGGGACAGGACCGCAAGATGCCCACAGTCAGTCAGCGCGCTGTCGTTCTCTCTCTCTCTCTCTCGTGTGCGTGCGTGCGCTTGCTTGCGTCTTGGTGTCGCGTTCGACTCGAGCGCCAGCTGGCACTGCGGCACGTACATACCGCAACCAAGCACAAGAAAGCAAGGAAGCACAGGCACATACCGTTGAAGATCGAGGTGTGCGACGTGCTGTCAATGCGCGAGCACACGTGTGATCGCTCGATCGACGGGAGCTGCTCGTGCGCGCGCAACGACGACGACGACGTTAGCAGCGAGGAGGTCTCTCGCCAGCAGCTAAATGAATGAGCACCTCGAACCAGCTTCTTTCGCAATTCAAGAGACAGAATGTGATAGTGCAATAAACGAGGTTGACTTTCGTCTCGACCAGCTGTTCTTGCTAGAATGTTGAATTTCAGGAATGTGTATGATGAGGAGCTAAACGCATCACAACTCAATCTGGTATATCATTTAAATAATATATGCATTGTCAGACATTGTTTTGAACACCTGAGAAGCACAATCCCTCACATTTCACCATTTGGTCAAAAACAGGACAGAAACGGTCGAAAAACAGAAAGACCAAACCGACTCGAAGCTCTGATTGTCAATGTTGCTGTTGTTGCTGCTCGTGTTGCTCTAGCTGCTGTCAGCGCTGTCAGTGCTTGTGTTGCTGTGCTCGTGTTGCAGTGTGTCCGTCACACGCGTGGCAAGCACCACCACCGCGTTCGGTCCGATGCCATGCGCGTGCGCGTGTCAACTTGCTCCAGGTCGATCTCTTTCTTGCTTGACAGACTTGCGCGCAAGTGTGTCGACACACACACACACCAAGCACCACGCAAAGGTGCTCGGATCCAGTCAGCTCGCACCAGCAAGCAACTCATCGAGGGCTTTCGTCAAACCACTCGTACATTTACGATTGCCGTACCAACTTGCTTGGCTGCAGCATTTGCACTCGCTTGCTCTCGCTCGCATGCCCACACAAGCACATGTGCGTCGCGACTCGATAAACGAACGTTTGTTTGCTTGCTTGCTTGTTGCTCGTCGAGGCCTGCTCGAGCTCTGAGGTCAGTCTTGCTCACTTGCTTGCTCGCCACCACCACCGACAACAGCAACTACAGCAACTCAGTGCTGGCTCGCTTGCTGTCTGTCGCCAACCCAGGGTCGCTCGCTTACCATCACATCTGACTCATACGCCACCACGCGCCTTGCTTGTCTCCTCGCATGTTGCACTCCAAGTGTGTGGTTGCTTCGCTTGCAGCACTCGCTCGTGCTAGTGTCAAGGCGCGTGCAAACTCGCCTCACTTGGTCGCTCGCTCACATGGTGCTTGCTCTCTCGTGTCGCTGCTCACTCGCGAGTCGATGTCTCGACGCTTCTTGCTTCACTCGCCACTCAGACTACATTCAGTGTCAAGACGCATTCGCACTTGCTTCGTTTGCTTGATTGCTGTCGACATACTTGCATACGCTGCTGCTGCTGCCGTGTTGTCTTGCTCGTTGCACTTGCCTGTCTGTTGTCGTTTAGCGCCAGCACTGATTGTAAGCAGACGCAGACACTTGATTTGCACACCAAGCAACAACACACCTTGCATCGCGTGTGCTCTTGGGCAGGACGAACACAAATGCGCACCTGCTTGCTTGCCTGTGTATGTGTGCCGCCGACAGTCGTCGCGACGCTCGTGTTCTTGACACTCGCGCTCTCGAGTGTATGTGTGTGAATGAATGAGTGCTAGCGAGTGTGCGAGTCGCAATGTGGTCGCTGTGCGTGTGGTCCAAGACAGCGCCAAGAGTAACGCAAGCAACAGGTCTTGCGCAAAGGCTGCTTGCACTTGCACGTCTTGCAGCAGCGATTGAGCAGCTCGAGTGCAACAAGCAGACAAGCAAGTGTGTTCGCTCGCTCGTCCACAGTCAGTGTGTGCGCACATGAACCGACAGCAGCAAAAGAGCAACAAGCAAAAGCGCATCTTCAACCAAACGCGTCGATTGGATGGGTTCGCTTGCTTTTTGACAGTTTGCTCAAACGAGCGAGCGCGGATATCCGGACACGCGCGTCACTCAACCTTTGATGCTTCACACAAATGAGTCTATCCGCACTTGCGTATCCGGACAGCCGTACACTCTACCTTTCTATGGTCGCGACAAACAACCTAAATCAAAAGCCAACAAGGAGCCAAGAGGCACGCGATCAAATCCAAGCAACTCACTCACTCACTCACTCACTCACGCAGATCGACTCAAATCGCGACGCACGCACACGCGCACCACCCTCGGAATCGATCGATCGATCGCTCCACTGGATCGAGCAGCAGCAGTAGCAGTGCGTCCTGCAGGCGCTTGTGCTCTATCCACCACACTTGCGCATTTGCTCGCTCACGAGCACTACAGCAGCAACAACAACAACAGCAACATCCATCCGTTCGTTCGTCAATCAGTCCGTCAGTCGTCGTCGCCTCACACATACACACACACGACCCAGGTCATGACGCTCTCTCGCACTGCGCTCTTGCGCTGCCACCGTCGCGCGACCAGCGCACTCACACACAACGCATGGCGACTTGTTGTTCCACGCGCGTCGTTCGCAACGTCCGCTCGTTCGCTGCCGCACACACCGGCGCCTGCGTTCCCGAACGAGTACGCGCACGCCGAGGTCGTGACGCCAGAGGTGCCGGGTCCCAAGTCCCGCGCGCTGATGCAGAAACTGAGCGCGCTCCAGAACGCAGCGGCAGTCAACTTCTTCGCCGACTACGACGCGAGTCGCGGGAACTACCTCGTGGACGTGGACGGGAACCGGTACTTGGACATCTACGGGCAGATCGCGTCACTCCCGGTCGGGTACAACCACCCGAGCGTCGTGCGCGCGATGGCGGACCCGAAGAACCTCGCGATGCTCGCGCAGCGGCCGTGCCTCGGGATCTTCCCGCCCGCGGACTGGGTCGAGCGCCTCGAGAAGACGCTGCTCAAGGTCGCGCCGCCGGGTCTGAGCGACATCAACACGTTCATGTGCGGCTCGTGCTCGAACGAGAACGCGTACAAGGCCGTGTTCATCTGGTACCAGACGAAGCTCCGCGGCGGCAAACCGCCGTCGGCGCACGACCTCGCGACGTCGATGGAGCACAAGGCACCGGGCACGCCGGACCTGAGCATCCTGTCGTTCCACGGCGGCTTCCACGGCCGCTTGCTCGGCTGCATGTCCACGACGCACTCGAAGGCGATCCACAAAGTGGACATCCCGGCGTTCGACTGGCCCGTGGCGCCGTTCCCGAAGCTCCAGTACCCGCTCGCGACACACGAGACCGCGAACGCTGCAGAAGAGGCGCGGTGTCTCGATGCCGTCGATGCGCTCTTGCGTCGCAGTGCAGCCGGTGAGCTCGCGAACCGCGTCGCCGGCATGGTCGTAGAGCCGATCCAGGCCGAGGGCGGAGACAACTACGCGAGTCCGGCGTTCTTCCGGCGCCTGCGCGCGCTCGCGGCGGAGCACGACGTGGCGTTCATTGTCGACGAAGTGCAGACTGGCGGCGGAAGCACGGGCAAGTTCTGGGCCCACGAGCACTGGGAGCTCACGAACCCGCCGGACGTCGTGACGTTCAGCAAGAAGCTCCAGACCGGCGGGTACTTTGCCAAGCCGTCGCTGCGCCTCGTTGAGGGCTTCCGGATCTTCAACACGTGGATGGGCGACCCGACGAAGATGATTGCGCTCGAGGCGTTCCTCGACGCGCTCGAGCGCGACCACTTGCTCGAGAACACGGCGGTCACCGGCGCGTTCCTCAAGCGCGGGCTCGAAGACCTCGCGCGCAAGTTCCCGGCGCTCCTTACGAACGTCCGCGGCCAGGGCACGTACTTGGCCATGGACCTCCCGACCGAAGCGGTCCGGAACGACTTCATCGGCGTGCTCAAGACGCTCGGCGTGGCGTCCGGCGGCTGCGGCACGAACGCCGTGCGGTTCCGTCCGGCGCTCGTGTTCCAGCCCAAGCACGCGGCCGAGTGTCTCGACAAGATGGACCAAGCGTGCGCGGCGCTCGCGGCCAAGCACTCGTAGAGCCACATCAGACGCCGAAGCGTAGCGTAGAACGCGTCGACTGTCTCTGGACCACGTGTCGTTGTGTCATACATCCTCTCTCTCTCTCTCTTTGTCGGTCTCTCTCTGTCGCTCGTAGGTGTCCTAGTGCCAGTGTCAGCCAGTCCTCCTGTCGCTACCAGTTCGTCCTAGTACCCAAGCAGGTCCGCGACGTCCCAGACCATGATCGCGCCTTCCGAGCCGACGGTCACGATCTCCTTGCGGTCGGGCGAGATCTTGACGGCGTGGATCGCTTCGCTGTGGCCCTTGCCAATGCCGATCGTCTCGCCGTTGTCGTAGTGCCAGACCTTGAGCACGCCGTCGCGGCCGCCAGTGACAAACACCGTCCCGCTCGACTCCATGTCCATCGCAAGCATCTCAGCGTCTGCGGCTTCGTCGAGCACGCGGATCGCTTCGCCGTCGAATGCGTCAAAGTACGTCACGCGGCGGTCCGAGCCGCACGTGATGAGCTGACTCTCGTCCGGGTGGTACATGATGCGCCGGAAGACGGTCGAGGCGAACATCGCCTGCGTGCGTACAAACGTCTCGAGGTTCCACACGATGCACGAGCCGTCGGACGACGCGCTCACGCACGCGCTGCAGTCGCGCACGACCTGGATCGCGTTCACGGGTCCGCGATGCTCTTTCAGCGATGCCTCCATCGTCTGGCGCGACGGCGTGATGCGCCACACGCGCACGCGGCCGTCCTTGCCGCCCGTGACCAAGCGCCAGTCTCTCGACGACGCAGCGGCTGCTGGGACGCACACGGCGATCGCAGTGACCGACTCGTTGTGCGCGTCTTGGATCACAAACTTGAGCTTGCCGCTCTCGGGGTAGAACGCGCGGACCTTGCCGTCGTCCCAGCCGCTCACGATCACGCTGCCGTCCGGCGTGAGGTCGACGCAGTTACACACAAGGTTGGGCACCTGCACGCGCAGGATCTCTTGCCCCTTGCGCGCGTTCCAGATGCGGATGTCTGTCTTCGCGCATGTGACAAAGAGGTGCGCGTTCTCGTCCGGGCGGCGGTCCTCTGAGCGCGGGAACACGACGTCGTTGATCGCGCTGTAGTGGCACGAAGACCGGAGCTCGGCTTTGACGCCTGCAGCGTCGCCCGAGAGCTCAAAGTGATAGATGTTCGACTGGTTCGTGCCGGCGAAGAAGTCGCCGTGCTTGCCTTCCGTCACAGACGTGATGCCGCCGACGAGCTTCTCAGTAAAGTCCGTCGGGATCGGCGTCGTCTTGGACGCTGCGTCGCGGATGCTCCCGACACGCAAGCCAGCGAGCGTGCCGTCGCCAGCGCCAAGGAGCACGACGCGGTTGTTCTCTTCATCGTCGTGGACGAGGATCGTGTTGATGCCCTGGCTGAAGCGCTCCTTCGTCGTGCGGCTGTAGCGCGGCTTCTGCGTCCCAACTGGCGGGAACATGCAGTTGGGCTTGGTGAGGTCGCAGTCGAGGATGATCTCGAGCAAGTCGCCAGTCTTCGTGCCGCAGTACGCGACCTTGTCGTCTGGTGACACACCGATGCACGTGACGATGCGCTTGAGGCTCCCGAGGTTCGCGCGGAGCGAGTGGAGCTTCCGGTGCTTCGTGTCGACGCGCCAGACCGAGATGGTGTAGTTCCCGCCCGTGACGAGCAAGTCGTCGTTCGCGCTCGTGTGGAACGCCGAGACCACGAGCGTCGAGTCGTCACTGGACGGAATACCGCAGATCGGCTCGCCGTTCGCCATGTTCCAGCACACGAGCGCGTTGTCGTCCTGACCGCCGACTGTGAAGAGGTAGCTGTCACGCGCCGAGAACGCCAGGTCCTGGACCTTGCCCATGTGCAGCACGAGGCGAAAGAGCGCGCACTCGCTCTGGTCCGCCTTTGCTTGCATGTGCGCCGTCGCGCGCTCGAGGTCCCAGACAATCACCGGCGCTTTGTTCCCGCGGCTCTTGCACTGCTGCCCAGACGCCACGCGCGTGCCGTCGTTCGAGACTGCGAGGCACGTGATGACGTCCGTGTGGCCGCGCAGGAACGCCTGCGTGTTCGTGCGGAGGTTCCGGATCACGACTGCGAGTCCGAGTGAGTAGACGAGGTACTTGCCATCAGTCGTGTAGACGAGCGTGTTGAGGAACGTGCCTACGAGAGAGAGAGGCGCGTCAGTCGTAGCACGTTATGTGAGACCACTACTCGCAGCAGCAGCAGCAGTCGTAGCCATTCGTACCGTTGTAGCCAATGACGCGGCGCAGCCGCAGCTCCTTCATATCGGCCATCGTGTTCACGCGTGTGCGTGCGTCTGCGTCTGCTGTCGCTGCTCGCGCTTGTGCGTGTGTGCGTGAGCCGACGCGTCGAGTCGCCACCAGGCGTTTTGACCTCCAGAGGTATTGAGAGGTCTTGAGAGGTCTCTTCATCCTCATACTCGACACCTCAGAGCTCAGTTGACTATCAGATCGAGTCGTGTGTGTGGATGTTCAGTTGTCTCTAGGAACATGCTAGCTCTACGTCGCTCTCTCTCTCTTTCTCTGTCTATCACTGCTGCTTCTTTGCTTTCTTCCGGAGACTGCGCTTGCGGCTGAACGCACCGTCGAGTGGCGCAGCACCCGCCGCGCGGATCTTCCCGAGCACGAGCGCGTTCGCTTTCGACACAATGCACGACACTACAGTCCACCGGGTCACCGCCCTTGCGTCAGTCCAGTGGACATTCCATCCAACGCAAGACACAGATCACCGTCGTACCTCGTCCAGCAGAACCAGCGCGCGCCGTGCGGCCGATGCGGTGCAAATGACTGACGACGTCTGTCGCGAACTCGTACTGCACGACGTGGCGCACGCGCGTCGTGTCGAGTCCGCGCGCTGCGATGTCTGTGCAGACAACGACTGCTGGCGCAGCGTTTGGATCCGCGAGCTCTGCGAGCACACGCGCGCGCTGCGGTCGGTCGACTTCTTTGTGGAACAGCAGCACGCGCTGTGGGAACGCCTGCGTCTCGGTGCGCACTTGCTCCTCCAAGAACGCGAAGAGCGCGTCGGCACTCGCGACTGAGTTGGCAAACACAAGTGTGTGCGCTGGTGCGTGGCGCGAGTCGGTGAGGATCTGCCACACGAGCGCCTGGCGCGCAGCGTCGCCTTCGATGCTGTCTGGGTCTGCAAAGTCGTCGTCGCGGAGCTCGTGGAACGTCATCTCGAGGCGCGGCAGCGTGCGTTGAAAGTCCTGCGCATTGGTTGAGAGAGACTAGTCGTTAGGTCTACAGCCTCCCGCGCGAGCGAGCGTGGTGAGGTGGACGTACGTCTGTGATGGCAAAGTGCGCGCTTGGGAACTTGTAGTCGATGAACTGGCGCACGGAGCGCTTGCCGTAGTCTGGAATCGTTGCGTACTCGTCGAAAGCGCACAGCTCAGGTCAAGGATACCGGATCGCGATTCGACATACAAACAGACGATGCAATAGACAATGTCGAGTGGAGGAGGATATGGCACTGAAGATCGTCTGGCGCTGCTCGCCGATCGCGATCTCGGACCGGTCAATCACTTCGCCATCCTCGTCGTCGTCGCTCTCGCTCGTGTCGACTGCAGTGCTCTTCTTGGCGTGCGCGTGCGCAACGTCGTTTAGGTGGGCGAGCAGCAGCGGCTGGTTCCGGATCGTCGCGAGGATCTGCTTCGTGTCGCGCTCAAAGCCGCCGCCGAGGAGCATGTCGGCTTCGTCCACGACGATCGTGCGCGTGAACGCAAAGTCCTTGGGCTTGCACGCGCGCAGCAGCGCCTTTGGCGTGGCGATCACGATTGGGCACGTCCGGTGGCCGCTCAGTGACTGGTTCGTCGACGAGAGACTCACGACGTGCTTTGAGAGCTCTGGTGCGAGCGTCGCGAGCACAGACGTCACTTGGCGCACGAGCTCCTGCGACGTCGTGAGGATGAGACCGACAGGGCGATGCGTGTCTTTCGCATCGAGCGGGTGCGTCTGGAGCTGCTCGAGCAGCGGCAAGAGGTATGCGAGCGTCTTGCCACCGCCAGTCTCAGCTGCGATCACGACGTCACTGCCGCGCAAGATCGCTGGAATCGCCTACAAGCATGTCAAAGTACATATACGCAGCAGCATAGTGTCAGATATGGCGAGAATGCACACTGCGATTCATGAAGCAACATGGCCAAGACCTACCTGCTCTTGCGCTGCTGTCGGCTCAGTCAAGCCACGCTCTGCGAGGCGATGCACGAGCTCTGCATTGAGACCGAGCGAGTGGAACGCGCGGCGAGCATACGACTGCGAGAGCGGCGCAGCAAAGCGACTCGCACGCGTTGCGGGCAGACGCAAAGCGCGGACACGCGAGAGGAACTGCGTCATTGGCGTAGCTTGATGGTTCTTCGTGTCGCTTGACAACCAAGAAGAGTTTTACCAACGAAATTGCTTGGTGGGAATCAGTGAGTGGTTCCAACGGCGATTGTGATACATCAAAACAAGAGCATTCCCTAATGCAAGATAGCATTATGATGGCCGACTTTTGTCTGATATTAATCATGTGCGGACCACAAATGGATATATACATATATTAATAGTCTTAACTTCTTAAGAACGACGCCTTTCTGCTAAGAGCAGCATCACAACCGCTTTCACTAGTACATGACAACTTCGCGATACATGCAAAACGGGGTCTTCAGAGCAACAACATCGCGCGTCACGTTTGAAGCATTTGTTACGCGGCTAGTCGCTACGTGCAGTATGCCGGCCGGAGCAGTGTGGAAATGTACTCGCGATTGTCTGACTTCGATGGAAAGTTGCAATCGCACTAAGACACCGAAATAAATAAGTACATTGAGAATTCAAATTCAATATTCTTAAATTATACGATAGAAATACACGTTTTATGTGCCATTTAACATGAATACCATGTTTTCGACAGTATGGAAATTTGTAATCCCTGACACAAAACTCATTCTCAGCCTTTCGTCAGCGATAGAAGGAACATATGTTCACTTAGCTTATTCATTATTACTCTTGATGTTGAATACGTCCAATTCATAATCAACATTATTGACGTGAAAGTGGCTCAAGAAAACAGATACTAGGGGAGTTCAAATTTCAACACACATAAGACGAAGGAATAGGGTTCATCACCAGCTTTGTTCGTCCAAAGTAGTTCAGACAACCAGACGAAGCACAGAACGTCGCTCGCGATCACTGACGCACAGACGCTTGACGCTCGACGGGCGCATTCCTCGACACTACAAGGGCTCGTAGACTCGGCGCTCGACGCGCACAGTCGCTCGAGGATCAACGCTCAAGAACTAGCCCTCTTCGAGAGTAACAACACAACTGCTTGTACTCAGAAACTTCACCATTCATGCAAGATATACTCTCTCACGCAAAATGATCCCACGCCACGTTTAACATGTTCGTTATGCGGTTTGTGCCGCTGTGTGATGTATACCGGTCAGAGCAGAATGATAACCGTACTCGCATATTTGTATTTGAGATGAAAAGTTGTGAGTGCAGTGACACCGACTCAGCTCGACGTTACAAGTCTGAGATACAAGGCCAAGACGTTCAGCACAAGCAACAGGCTGCAGGTTTGCAGCCCAAGCGGCGAGCTCCGCGACATACAACGCAGCGCGCGTCACAAGGGCGGAATTAAATTAAGCCCCACAAACAACAAGACAGCTACCTCCACATGAAGTCAAACAACGCAGCAGGCACAACAACTTGAAAGTAGTGTCAGCCACAACAGCAAGATGATATATCTAAATAATGAGCGCAATGACGAGAAATATCTCAGGCCCGTGGGGGTGACTTTCTCCACCACACAATGCACAAGGCGGCGACCAAAAGCTCGCACGCTCGAAGCGACAACCATCATGCGGGAGGTTTTCGTGTGAACGGTCGCAGGGCACTCTCAAGTCGAGGTATTCATTGTCTGTACGGCTGCTAACGCGACGTCTGCCGTACAAAGTACACACGCAATGCATATTGCGTGATGAGGCGTATTGCGCGTGTTTATCCGAATAACCTTCCGACTTGCTTACACGATATGCGCTTTTAGGACGCACTCTATAGCAAGACGCTATCAAGTGCGTCCTAGACGCGCCTTTTCGCAAGACTCGTTTGTTCTATTAACGTCGTACCGTTACTTCTTACGCTGGCTATCGCGACATGTCAAGAAGGTTGTGGCTTGAGTGTCACTACATCCTAGCGTCGTGGTAGTTGCGAGTTCTTGCGCGTTACTCGGCTTGGGGGCTCTCTTGCGACTGAACAGCCGAAGCCACATTGTGCTCTCCGATAACTGATCCTTCGAACAGAGCAGCGAGTAAATCGCAAAATTGTCTCGCCATGTTCCGTGTGTTTCTTGAGGAACGAGCGACACGGCGTGAACGAGTTGGCAGTGCACGTCGTCTGTAGCAGTCCCGCAAACTCGAGGTGACCCTTTTTTGATTTGAAACATTGACATTTGTGGCAGCGAGGCATGCATGACGAGCTGACGTCGGTACAGGAGCCAGAAGAGCATAGGGAGCAGGTGTCGAGGGAGAAATTAACGTAGCGACTGAGCGAAGTGGATGCTCACATAGACTCTGGCTGGCGCTGTGGAAACTGGAGCTATAATGAGACGTGGTAGGGGGCGGTCTTGTGGCACAGACGCGACAGCAGTAGCAAGATTTATTCGGGCTTGCACTGGAGTCGGTGTCGAGTTACATGGAAGATGGCTGCTTTTGAGCTGACGCTGAAACCGGACGAGCAGGAGCAGGAGCGACAAAAGTGAGCGTGGCGCCGGAACCCCGCGCGCTGAAGGAGGTGTGAGATTGACGAGGCCAAGTTCTGCGGGGGTGTTTTCAGGTGACTTGTTGTCGTCTGGAGTAAACGTGTTGCAGACGGTGATTGTGCTCTGGATGTGGCGATTCTCCTTCCGCAACCACTTGGGCAACTTTCGATCGAGCGTTGCGTATGAAGTCGGCCAGATCAATGCGCAGACTGACGTAGTTGTAGACACAGTAAAAGAATTCCTTTATGTGCTTCAGCGCAGTCGAGGAATGGAGAAACATGAAGAGCTATAGAACGTCCTCGTCCGGACCATTTGCTTGCGGATGCTCTAGCTTGTGCGAATATTTGAGGGAGGCGGGCTCAGATCGGCTCGCAGTCACTCTCGGTGATCAGTCGATGCTTAAGTCATATGGAGCAAGCGTGCGACAGTCACATCTTCGCACTCGCACGTACAGAGTGTCTAAACACGATACAGCCGTGTTGTAAAAGGGAGTCGTGACGACAGAGCTATCGATTCAGTTGTCTTTGAGCACACTGTTCTCGAAACAACTTGAGCAGCTTGAGCTCAGTGACTGTGAGAGGAGACGTCTAGCTGTACGTAGCGTCGAGACCGAGGCTCTCGATGAACTCGATCCAAATGAGTACCTAACGCAGATCCGTACAAAATGAACATGTTGATAGCGATGCGCAAGTGTCAAGGCGCCTGAGAGTCGACTTTCGCAAGCTGCTGGTCTCAAGCAGGTGTGCTCCCAGATGATTCCTATGATATTGTTGCTAGATTTGCAAACCCACAGTTCGAACTCCTTTCAATTTGCCTCAGTCGTGATCACATATTTTCCTGTCGAAGGCGATGGACATGCCAGGATCGTCTAATTCGACTCAATTGCTTAAGAAATGCACCCCACTTTGAGTTATATCAAAATTGTTTGAACTTGACAACTTCGAGATAAAGCAAATCGGGGTCTTCAATGCAACAACATCGCGCGTCACTTTTGAAGCATTCGTGTTGCGTCTAGTGTCTCTGCGTGTTGTACGCCGGTCAAACCAGTATGAGACTGTAATCGCGTTTTGTCTGTGGCTCCGAGTGCAGTGACACCAGCTGCAGCTCGTTCAAACACTGACAGACTGGGGAAATATGTTCAGTGAAGTCGTTCATCATGCTACTTTTAATGTCCAAAATGTCATATTTTAGATTTGCAATATCGACGTCAATTGGATCAATAAATATTTCAGTCCGTCACCATTAAATATACACGACATCGACACTTTACGTCTATCAGTTATTAAACTAACACACGAAATTCTCCGCTCCTTGCACATTTCGACACATTTGACAGCCAAGGAATCTGCGTGCTCGACGAAGCCGCAGACGCTGAGATGCTTGCGATGGACATGGAGTCGAGCGGGACGGTGTTTGTCACTGGCGGCCGCGACGGCGTGCTCAAGGTCTGGCACTACGACAACGGCGAGACGATCGGCATTGGCAAGGGCCACAGCGAAGCGATCCACGCCGTCAAGATCTCGCCCGACCGCAAGGAGATCGTGACCGTCGGCTCGGAAGGCGCGATCATGGTCTGGGACGTCGCGGACCTGCTTGGGTACTAGGACGAACTGGTAGCGACAGGAGGACTGGCTGACACTGGCACTAGGACACCTACGAGCGACAGAGAGAGACCGACAAAGAGAGAGAGAGAGAGGATGTATGACACAACGACACGTGGTCCAGAGACAGTCGACGCGTTCTACGCTACGCTTCGGCGTCTGATGTGGCTCTACGAGTGCTTGGCCGCGAGCGCCGCGCACGCTTGGTCCATCTTGTCGAGACACTCGGCCGCGTGCTTGGGCTGGAACACGAGCGCCGGACGGAACCGCACGGCGTTCGTGCCGCAGCCGCCGGACGCCACGCCGAGCGTCTTGAGCACGCCGATGAAGTCGTTCCGGACCGCTTCGGTCGGGAGGTCCATGGCCAAGTACGTGCCCTGGCCGCGGACGTTCGTAAGGAGCGCCGGGAACTTGCGCGCGAGGTCTTCGAGCCCGCGCTTGAGGAACGCGCCGGTGACCGCCGTGTTCTCGAGCAAGTGGTCGCGCTCGAGCGCGTCGAGGAACGCCTCGAGCGCAATCATCTTCGTCGGGTCGCCCATCCACGTGTTGAAGATCCGGAAGCCCTCAACGAGGCGCAGCGACGGCTTGGCAAAGTACCCGCCGGTCTGGAGCTTCTTGCTGAACGTCACGACGTCCGGCGGGTTCGTGAGCTCCCAGTGCTCGTGGGCCCAGAACTTGCCCGTGCTTCCGCCGCCAGTCTGCACTTCGTCGACAATGAACGCCACGTCGTGCTCCGCCGCGAGCGCGCGCAGGCGCCGGAAGAACGCCGGACTCGCGTAGTTGTCTCCGCCCTCGGCCTGGATCGGCTCTACGACCATGCCGGCGACGCGGTTCGCGAGCTCACCGGCTGCACTGCGACGCAAGAGCGCATCGACGGCATCGAGACACCGCGCCTCTTCTGCAGCGTTCGCGGTCTCGTGTGTCGCGAGCGGGTACTGGAGCTTCGGGAACGGCGCCACGGGCCAGTCGAACGCCGGGATGTCCACTTTGTGGATCGCCTTCGAGTGCGTCGTGGACATGCAGCCGAGCAAGCGGCCGTGGAAGCCGCCGTGGAACGACAGGATGCTCAGGTCCGGCGTGCCCGGTGCCTTGTGCTCCATCGACGTCGCGAGGTCGTGCGCCGACGGCGGTTTGCCGCCGCGGAGCTTCGTCTGGTACCAGATGAACACGGCCTTGTACGCGTTCTCGTTCGAGCACGAGCCGCACATGAACGTGTTGATGTCGCTCAGACCCGGCGGCGCGACCTTGAGCAGCGTCTTCTCGAGGCGCTCGACCCAGTCCGCGGGCGGGAAGATCCCGAGGCACGGCCGCTGCGCGAGCATCGCGAGGTTCTTCGGGTCCGCCATCGCGCGCACGACGCTCGGGTGGTTGTACCCGACCGGGAGTGACGCGATCTGCCCGTAGATGTCCAAGTACCGGTTCCCGTCCACGTCCACGAGGTAGTTCCCGCGACTCGCGTCGTAGTCGGCGAAGAAGTTGACTGCCGCTGCGTTCTGGAGCGCGCTCAGTTTCTGCATCAGCGCGCGGGACTTGGGACCCGGCACCTCTGGCGTCACGACCTCGGCGTGCGCGTACTCGTTCGGGAACGCAGGCGCCGGTGTGTGCGGCAGCGAACGAGCGGACGTTGCGAACGACGCGCGTGGAACAACAAGTCGCCATGCGTTGTGTGTGAGTGCGCTGGTCGCGCGACGGTGGCAGCGCAAGAGCGCAGTGCGAGAGAGCGTCATGACCTGGGTCGTGTGTGTGTATGTGTGAGGCGACGACGACTGACGGACTGATTGACGAACGAACGGATGGATGTTGCTGCTGTTGCTGTTGCTGCTGTAGTGCTCGTGAGCGAGCAAATGCGCAAGTGTGGTGGATAGAGCACAAGCGCCTGCAGGACGCACTGCTACTGCTGCTGCTCGATCCAGTGGAGCGATCGATCGATCGATTCCGAGGGTGGTGCGCGTGTGCGTGCGTCGCGATTTGAGTCGATCTGCGTGAGTGAGTGAGTGAGTGAGTTGCTTGGATTTGATCGCGTGCCTCTTGGCTCCTTGTTGGCTTTTGATTTAGGTTGTTTGTCGCGACCATAGAAAGGTAGAGTGTACGGCTGTCCGGATACGCAAGTGCGGATAGACTCATTTGTGTGAAGCATCAAAGGTTGAGTGACGCGCGTGTCCGGATATCCGCGCTCGCTCGTTTGAGCAAACTGTCAAAAAGCAAGCGAACCCATCCAATCGACGCGTTTGGTTGAAGATGCGCTTTTGCTTGTTGCTCTTTTGCTGCTGTCGGTTCATGTGCGCACACACTGACTGTGGACGAGCGAGCGAACACACTTGCTTGTCTGCTTGTTGCACTCGAGCTGCTCAATCGCTGCTGCAAGACGTGCAAGTGCAAGCAGCCTTTGCGCAAGACCTGTTGCTTGCGTTACTCTTGGCGCTGTCTTGGACCACACGCACAGCGACCACATTGCGACTCGCACACTCGCTAGCACTCATTCATTCACACACATACACTCGAGAGCGCGAGTGTCAAGAACACGAGCGTCGCGACGACTGTCGGCGGCACACATACACAGGCAAGCAAGCAGGTGCGCATTTGTGTTCGTCCTGCCCAAGAGCACACGCGATGCAAGGTGTGTTGTTGCTTGGTGTGCAAATCAAGTGTCTGCGTCTGCTTACAATCAGTGCTGGCGCTAAACGACAACAGACAGGCAAGTGCAACGAGCAAGACAACACGGCAGCAGCAGC
This sequence comes from Pythium guiyangense, assembly GCA_003730235.1. Classification (NCBI taxonomy): domain Eukaryota; phylum Oomycota; class Peronosporomycetes; order Pythiales; family Pythiaceae; genus Pythium; species Pythium guiyangense. The sequence continues at coordinate 15,976 of QXDM01000181.1, read as the reverse complement.
AGCGTATGCAAGTATGTCGACAGCAATCAAGCAAACGAAGCAAGTGCGAATGCGTCTTGACACTGAATGTAGTCTGAGTGGCGAGTGAAGCAAGAAGCGTCGAGACATCGACTCGCGAGTGAGCAGCGACACGAGAGAGCAAGCACCATGTGAGCGAGCGACCAAGTGAGGCGAGTTTGCACGCGCCTTGACACTAGCACGAGCGAGTGCTGCAAGCGAAGCAACCACACACTTGGAGTGCAACATGCGAGGAGACAAGCAAGGCGCGTGGTGGCGTATGAGTCAGATGTGATGGTAAGCGAGCGACCCTGGGTTGGCGACAGACAGCAAGCGAGCCAGCACTGAGTTGCTGTAGTTGCTGTTGTCGGTGGTGGTGGCGAGCAAGCAAGTGAGCAAGACTGACCTCAGAGCTCGAGCAGGCCTCGACGAGCAACAAGCAAGCAAGCAAACAAACGTTCGTTTATCGAGTCGCGACGCACATGTGCTTGTGTGGGCATGCGAGCGAGAGCAAGCGAGTGCAAATGCTGCAGCCAAGCAAGTTGGTACGGCAATCGTAAATGTACGAGTGGTTTGACGAAAGCCCTCGATGAGTTGCTTGCTGGTGCGAGCTGACTGGATCCGAGCACAATCGGTGTATTGGACAAACTGACTGGCAGCGTAGTGTCCTGTTCAAGCGGGCACCTGAGCACGAAGTGAAGAGCTTCAACTGAGAGCGCGAGCAGTATGCTTCACGTACAAAGTGCTCATCGATCGAGACGCGACGAGCGTGAGCGAGTGCTGAGCACGTCCAAGTCCAAGTCATGTCATGTGATGTGGACGACCCCTCAACGACTCTGATTACAAGCGCGCTTTGAGGTTCATTGTCAAATCATTTTGAGAAGGTTTGAATAGTTTGATATTATAGACGAAGGTTACCGCAAAACCTGTTCACACTAGCACAATTTGAGATCACTTGTGCAAGGTTTTCACAAATGTGATATCCATACAAACACAGGTAATTGGTGTTCCAGACACAACTCTTGATTTTATCACTATCACAAAAAAATCCCAGACTACCTCACTGTGTGAAGGCAAAGACAACACACGCGAGCAACGCGAGAGGCTCGACGACGACGACGACGTCTCTGATCGCGTCTGCATCGCTCTCTCTTGCGCGCGTGTGGCGCAGTGCATGCAGCAGCAGCGATGTCACGCGGCAGTGGAAACGGCGCAAAGCACACACACTCGACCTCTGGCTCCTCGGCGTTCATCGCGTCGACTGTGAACACGTACATCGCAGGCATTGGGACGTCGTCCACGACTACCAACCATCACAGTAGTAGCAACAGTAGCAATAGCAACACTGCACTTGCGAATGGCGCTTCGAGCGCACGTCCAAGAGATGCACAGCAGCAACAGCAGCAATCGTCATCACTGCCATCAGACCGCCGCAAGTGCGCGAATCCGTTCTGTAACGCGCCGCTCGAGAGCGCATTCGCGACGTACTGCGTCCAGAAGCCGCACTGCCAGCTCTACCGCGGCTTGCTGCTCCACTGCGGCTCGTTCGCATCCGAGCGCGAGCGCGAGATCGGCGACGCGCTCGAAAAGTTCCGCCGCACGAAGCGCCGGCGGCTCCGTCGCGTCGCGGACGCTGCGAGCGACGACGAGGACTCGGAGGACGCAGACGTCGAAGACGAAGACGACGCCATGAGCGCTGCGTTCTCGATCCCAAAGCGCAAAGTCCCAGCAGCGTCGCCCACGAGCAGTGTCAGTAGCAATGGCAAAGAGCGCCGCAGCGAGAGCTCTGCGCAGCGCAAGCTCCGGCTCCGACTCGAACAGGCAGCAGGCAGCAGTAGCACGACCAGTAGCACTGCAGCAAGGGCGTCGAGCAGCTCGGGAACATCAACAGCGACACCAGCAATGCCGACAGGCAAGAAGCGCCGGCTCGTACAAGACCCAGCGCCAATAAGCGAGCGCACGGGCACGAGTCAGAGCGCAGCAGCGGTGGCGGCAGCTCCTGCGCCGCCAGCACCAACCGCCAAAGTCGGCGGCATTGAGGTCATTCCTCTCGGCGCTGGACGCCATCCATCGAGCTTTGGCGGCGGGAGTCGGTACGTCCAGAGCGGCAATCGCGCCGTCTCGCCTGCGAACAGCAGCTTGCGCGGTCTCCATCCGCTCGCGCGCTTGCCACTCGCAAACAAACCCGTTGTGCTGCCGCCTGAGCCGCCTGCTGTTGCGCCGCTGCCGCCAGCGCCGACAACAGTCTCAACTGTGCGCGACCCACGACGCATGGACACGACTACGAGCAGTGACGCGCTGTCAGTCGCGAGCGTGAGCCACCAAGACGCTGGACCAGCGCCAAAGCGCACGATCTCAGCGTCCGAGTACCTCAGCAGCCGCAAGCCGCAAGACCCGCGCGTGCGCACGAATGGCTTTGGCGTCGAGGCACCGAGCGCGTCAGTCGGACTCCAGCGCTCTGCATCTGATCTCTCGAGCGCAACGGCGTCGAGTGCGTTCCATAGCGCCGCGCCGCGCGAGCGCACGCTCCACCGGAGTCTCAGCGACCCGCCAGTCGCTGCCACTGCAGCTGCTGCTCCAGTACGCAGCCGCAGTCGCAGTCGGAGTCGCGACCGCAACGACCAGCAGCAGCAGAGTCGGTCGTATGCGTCGTACGACAGCGCGTACAGTCGCCGCGAGTACGAGTCGCCGCGGCCGCGTGCGTACTCGCCAGAGCGATACAGCCATCAGTCGCACAACGACCATCACCACTACGCGTACGAGCCAGAGTATCGCTACGCATCGACAGCAGCAGCGCCGTCCTCGTCGTCGTCGTCCGCGTATCTGCAGCAAGCGCCACCATCGTTGGCATCTGAGCCGCCGAAGTGGTCGCGCATGAGCGACGACAGCGTGCGTGCGCACTCGCGATCGCCGAGTCGCGACCAGCATCACCGCCACCACACACCGTCAACACCGTCACCCTCATCGCGTAGTACGCTCATTGACCTCACAGGACCATCGACGCCAACGACGCCAACGCGCCGTGACGCGAGCGGCCATCCCGAGATCGCGCCAGTGGCGTTCTCGAGCCACGACTGGTTCGTCGTCGACCTCCTCTCGCGCTTTGCGAGCTTCTTCCCAGCGGCGCTCTCGCCCGTCCTGAACAAGACGAAGAAGCCGCGCAAGATGCGGTTCTACCTCGACTACGTCCAGCGCGTGAAGGACCTCTCCGGTGCGCGCTTGGACATCCAAGTCACGAGCGGCAAGGCGACCGTCACCGCCGACAGCCGCGTCTGGCTCGCGCTCTCGGGCTCGTCGACCGTCGAGCTGTACACGCAAGTGCTCGAGACGCTGCTGGAGCAGAGCATCGCGTGGCGCAAGCTCCTCGAAGACGCCACGCGCGTCTATGGCAACGGCGTCCAGACGCTCGGGAGCCGCGCGAACCACAGCGACGCGTTCGTGCGCATGTGGCAAGGCATGAAGTACAATACGTGGGAGCGCTTCCCGCTCGAGCGCCAGGTGCGGTACTTCCGCGGCGACACGCGTCATCACTGGTCGTTCTGCGTCGGGAACGTCGAGCTCGGGAGCGGGAGCCACGAGGAGAAGCGCGAGGCGTACCGCCTCGGCGCCGAGAACGCCATGAAGTTCCTCTTGCAGCTCGAGATCCTAAGTGATAGTCGCAAGTACGCGCGCGTGACGCGACCAGAGCGTCCAAAGCGCCCGATCACCGAGGCGACTGAGGCGACAGCAGCAGCGAGTGCGCGGCCAGCATCGCGTCAAGAGGACGCAGCGCCTCGGAGCGCAAGCAGTAGCACAAGTGAGCAACAGCAAGCGACTGCGCGGCCAGCAGCGGCGTCAACAAGCACGCCACGAACTGGCGGGGCGTCCGATCCACGCGTCCGTGTCACATGGTCAATGACACCAGCGCCAACACCAGCGCCAACGCCGACCCGGGCAGGCGAGATCTTCAGTGACACGCCAGACGTGACGGTCTCGCGTCCGCGCGACGAATCGTTCGGGAGCCCAGCAGACGGCGCGTTCTCACCGCCGGCGACGTCCGACCAGAGCGCGAATGGCGGCGACGACATGGAGATCAGCGACGGCGGTACGTCTGCGTCGCGGTGTGTGATTCAGTGACGCGCGCACGCGTCGGCGTCCCGCAGCGTCTCACACTCACTCGCTCCTCGTCGCGTTCGTGTTTGCAGACTCGGCGACTGCTGCGCCACTCCAGCCGCCTCTGCCACCACCACTCCCATCGACGCCAGCGCCGCCAGTGGCGAACACGCCAGTGGTCAACTGCTCGTTCTGCGAGACTGTGCGCGCGCGCGACCCCGAGTCCAAGTTCTGCATGCGCTGCAAGCCCAAGGAACCGACGCGGACGTCTGCTGCGCGGCGCTTTGGCCTCGACGCTGTTCTCGCACAGACCACGCCGCGAGCTGCTGCTGCGTCGCCGTTCGACGGCATCGACGTGCTCCAGCGCGGACTTGTGACGCGGCGGTGACGCCTCAACGAGTGACAGACTGACTGACTGTACACGCAGAAGAGGAACGAGCTGTTGTCGTGTCGCTCGTCGCCTACGTCTCGCTCGCTCTTTGACTCTATCGACCGCATCCGCACTCACTCACATCGTACGCCGCACTAGGACGCCACGCGAATCGTCATCTAACTGTGAAGCTTCCGCGAGACGTCGCTGCGACTGAACGCGATGGCGATCGCGGTCGAATCGCGTCCGTGTCCTTGGCGCGTGATGGCGACGCCGCGCGCGAGAACGTCGAGCAGCGCTTGGTCACGAGCGCGTCGTGCTCACTCTCGGGCGTCGCACTACTGCTACTGCTACTCGTTGTCTCGTGATGACTGCTTGCGCTCCACTCGTACGGCCACGACGCGCGGATGCGGCGGATCTGCTCGTCAATTGGCACTGCTGGCGCCGACGCGAGCGTGCGCTGCGAGACGTGGAGCGTCCGCGTGATCGACGACACGAGCGACAGTCGCGACGCGATCACCAGTGGCGTCGTCTAGCTCCAGACAAGTCGAGTGAGCACTTGTCCTCATCAACGAGACACAAGAGAGACGGATGGACGTACCGCTGGTCGCTTGGGACCCTGGAGTCCAGCGCGCTCGGCGTCCTTCCACTGCCGAGCAATGAGCTGCGCACCGAGGCGAGCGCCTCGCGAGCCATCACTCGGCGCCGATGCGTCGACATCCAAGTCGTCGTCTTCGCTCAGACGCGGCAGTGCCACGCTCTTGTGCGCAGTGCGCCGTGCTTCGCTCGGAGACGGCGACTGCGGTGCCGCACTCGTCAGTGGCGACTTGACACCAGCGAGGAGCGCACCAGGGGCGATGCTAATGCGGTGCTTGCTCATTGATCGCTCGACCTGCTTGCGCTCCTTCTTCTTGAGCTTCTCGTCGCGCATGTAGTAGATCGCGAGGTCCATGCAGAGCTCGTCGCCAGCAACGTGTGTGTGCCGTCCGCAGATCACGCAGCAGTTGCCGCTCAAGCGCATGAGCTTGCGCGTGATCGGGACGCGCAAGTGCGGGTACAGCAGCGCTTGGTGGATGCGCGTCTCGCGCCACGCGTCGCGGGTCTCGGCGATCGCGCGGATGCGCTGGAGCGCCTTGGCGCAGTGCTTCTTGACGTCTTTGCCGCCAAAGTGGAGCAAGAAGAGCTTGCGCTGTCGACACGAGCGAGCGATAGCTTGTCAGTACCATAGCTCGTAGCGCAATGGACACGAGGAGCAGAAGACGAGCGTACGCTGAGCACGAGGCAGTCGACGTCGGTCATTGCGCGGATGTCGGTCGGACACTGCGTCACCTTCTTCTCGGCTGCGAGGTACTCGCCGGCGATGTCGAACTTGCCGAGGAACGTGAGCTCAACGGTGATGCAGTGCTGCACGCCGCGGTTCTCGCCCATGCTGTTGATCAGTAGAGACTCGAGTCTGTCAGTTCATCAGCGTATGAGCGATAGCACATAGGAGCACAAGGACGCACCTCATCTCAGCGCTCTCGTTCACGAGGAGCTTGACGCACTCTTGCGCCTCGCCACGCAGGATCACAAAGAACGAGTCGGCCTCGGTGCCTTTGTGCACGATGCATTGCTGGCGCACGCACAGAGTGAGCTCTTTGTGGCAAAGCAGGTCGTCACCGCAAGGCGCCATTGTCAACACTGTCGACGTACTCCAGCGGGGACGGTCACGAGCTTCATCGAGTTGACGAGGTGCATGAGCTCTAAGAGCACGGTCAAAGACGTCAGTGACGCCACATCGCACCATGCGTTGAGCAAGCGAGCGAGCACGTGGACGTACGCATCTTGGTCCACTTGCGGAAGATGAGCATGTGTTGCAGGAACGCAATGTGGTCTGTGATCGTCCCTTCGATCGTCTGCGAGCGCGTCATGCGGAGGTACGACGCCGCGGTGAGCACGATGAAGTTGGCGATCTGCGCTTGCGGGTCGACGATCACAGTCGCGCTGCGCTTCGAGTCGGGCTCAATGAGGCAGAGCTCGCCGAACGTCGCACCGGGTGTGAGCGTCACGACTTTGGTGCCGTAGTTGATCGGCATAATGTCAGACGACTGAAGAAGGCACACACACCGTTAGAGCGTGAGAGGGTGTGCTGCTGCTCCTACTGTGCGTGTGAGCTCGACGTACGAGTCGGCGCGAGCTCGACGGGTCCATGGACGCGCGCATCAGTCGGTGGTACTTCTTCTGGTCTTCGGGATTGCGCACGTACACCGACACGAGTCCGCTCACGAGGATCTGAAGCAGCGAGAGTGAGAAGCCCCAGAGTCAAGGAGTCTACTGCAGGTGTCAAAGGATGTACGCGCACATATGCAGCGACGCAGAGCACACGGAGCGGTCGCAAGGATACAAAGCACGTGTTGCCCTTCTCGCCCTGGTTCACGACGACTTCGCCGCCTTTGAGGTGTCGGAACTCCATCTCTTTGCAGAGCTTCTTGGCCGAGATCTCGGACATGGTCGTGAAGAGCGAGCTGAGCTTCTCTTGGTTCATGAGCCACGTGTAGAGCAGCTTCACGTGTGCACCGATGGGGACGAGCACATGCCACGGATGCACAGTCAAGGACGTCTACGAAGCGTCAGAGTAGAAGCAGAACACGAGCAAGGCAGAGCATGGCGTGGACAAGGATATCGTTCTCAGTTCGGTCCTCCGGCAGCTTGCGCAGTGTCCTGAACACGTGAAGCACCACGTCAGAGCGTGCGAGTCGCACTTGTGAGCAGCAAGAGCTCGAAGCAAGCGACGTACGAGATGATGAGCTGCACGCGCTCGCTGATCTGCATGAGCAGCGGATTCGGGAGCACGTCTTTCTTGATGAGGTTCCAGCGCCGCGAGCGCGGTCGACTCGCTCCAGCGCTTGTGTCAGTCGACGCCGGCGCAGTTGCAGCGCGCTGGTCGTCGGCTGCAGCTCCAGTTGCTCCGCTCGCCGCTGTTTGTACCGGCGTGGCTGGAGCCGCGCCTGGAGAGGCTGACGATGCTGCACTTGCGTTTGAAGCTGCCGCTGCGACGCCACGCATCGCAGCGCGCGGTTGCTTTGACAACATGCCTCGCGCAACATCCTTTGACTCGCGTCGCGGCACGCGCGGCGAGTTCGTCGCACTAGTGCCCGCTCCTGCCGCTGCTGTTGAGACACTAGGTGACGCCGTGTTGACCCCGAGCACGGCTGAGAGCGGCGCAGCCATGGCGCTCATGCCAGGGAGCGCTGCGATGTCACCGGAGCTCGACATGGCGTCTAGAGAGAGTGAGAGAGGGAGCGCACTTGGTCGCGAGGAAGAAGATGGAGTCTTCTTCTCCTTGTACGGCCAAGAGTAGTACAAGTGAGTGATTTTAGCTCGAGAGCCACGTGATCAAGCGCCGAGATGACCAAGAGCTTGGTGCACTTGGCGCTCTCGATGAACATGCGCGCGCACGACGACAACGAAGCGATGGAGACGAGCAAGTTGATAGATTCGGGCACTTGCTATGCGCTACAGCTACTACTGCGACAGTACGAGACTCTACGACATGGAGACGACATGACGACATCGAGAGACGATGACGATGACAGAGGATGGCTGGATGACCGGCTGGATGAGCGATCGACGTCTTGCAGAGCTCGAGATGCGCCAAGTTCGTTCCTTGGTGCGCTCTACAAGACGCTTGATCCTCTGGAGTGTGTGCTTGCAGGCGGGTGATGACTTAGACTGGCGTGACCATCTCGTTCTTGTAGTCGAGCTCTTCGCCCACCGACGGACTCGTTGTCGTTGAGCGCTGCGAGCGTTTCTTGTGCACAACCACGACCATGGCGACAGCGAGCGCTGCAGCGACACATCCGAGCAGCACTGCTGGCACCGCAATGCTGCTGTTGCTGTCCTCGGCAGTTGCAACTTCACTCGCTGCGAGTGCGCTCGGCGCGGTCGTCAGTGGGCGACCCACGACCGCGCTGTCACGAAGACGCTCTGGTGTCCGGGTCTCAACGGCAAGCGTTGCCACTGGCGCCGGGGTCTCAACTGCGAGCGTCGCGACTGGCGTCTCAGTCGGCAGTGCGATCTGCTTGATGTACGGGTTGCTGGTGTCCGGCTTGGCAGCGTTCGGCGAGTGCGAGAACGTCGTCGGCGCTGGCGTCGGCACCGTCGGCGATGGCGTGACCGAGTGCGATGGCACAGTCGGCGACGGCGTGACCGTGTATGTCGGCGCAGGCGTTGGAATCGTCGGTGCAGGCGTCACAGACTTGGTTGGCGCTGGCGTCGGCAAGTCGTTGTTGCCAGCGAGCGCGATCTTCTCCGGGTGGCCGTAGATGCGCAGGAGCTTCTCGATCGCGAGTGCGTCTGGGCTCTTCTGCACGATGTCGTCAGCCGAGTCGGACGACAAGTCCGAGGACGACGACGACGACGATGCGTGTGCAGCCGACGACGAGGCGCTGTCCTTGTGGTGGTGGTGGCCGTGGTGGTGCCAGCGCTGGTGGTGCGGGTGGTCAAAGCTGACAGGCACGCCGACCTTCGAGTCGTGGCTCGCACGCGGGTGGCCGACGCTGACTGGCACGCCGACAGCGATGTCCTCCGTGTGGTGCGTGATGTGCATCGGGTTGCCGAGCTCGGTCGACGGCGCAGTGTTGACCTCTGGCACGCCGAGCACGCCGGTTGTTGTTTCAGAGGCGTTGACAGCGCTGGCAGCGACTGCGGCAGCGAGCACGAGGACGGACGAGAGCTTCATGTTGTTGCTGGTGATGTGTGAGTGCGAAAGAGTCGAGCTTCGGTGGTGGCGGTGTGCGCGCGATGCGGTGAATTGGAAACTGAAGAGACCGGTGCATGCGCAAGAGCTCACCGGCGCCGTGTTGCAATTGCTACCAGCACCATCACCAGTCACCAGTCGGAGCTCGTCGTTCGTTTGCATGTAGAGACGACAAGCTCGCGCGAGCCGAGCGCGATCCGGTCGAGCAGCATGGCGCCGCCGAAGTCGATTTGTATCGCCATTTGTATGTGCGCAGCCAGTTTGCAGCCGCTCGAGCTCCTTTACGTCTGCAGTGGATCGGCGGTGCTCGCGCGTGAGCACATGCGAGTGTCAAGCGTGTCAAGTCGGACTGCGTGAGCCACCAGCTGGTCCTGTGAACGAGCCAAAGTGACGGCGCGATGCACTCAAGTGTGCTGACTCTCTGTAAAGAAGTCAGCACGAGCACATGACAGTCTCTCGCGAGTGGTGCGCCACCGCAATGCGATGCATGTGAGTGAACGATCGCTCGCTTGATGAAGAGACGAGGTCGCAAGTGGCCAGCGCTTTGAGTGAGCTTCACTGCTACTCCTGCTCTTGAGCTCCTGAGCCGAGCGGTGCTGGCTTGCTCGATTGTCAGTCAGCGTACAAGACGACGAACCAGTGCATGCCACCAGACCGTGACACAATCGGCTGTATTCAATGTGCAGTGCTTGCATTGGTTGGTGAAGTCGAAGAAGCTCATGCGTTGACAAGCACGTGGCGCCATGACATGTATGATCAACTGAAGTCGTCCTATAGAACAAGATCGATCTCGTTCTAGCGAGCTCGATGTGAGTACAAACTGCGTGATACCTCAACACATGCCAAACAGTTCTTGATAATTTGCCTTTGACAGCACGCTCAACCTGAAGCAAGGCGGCTCAACGAAGCGAGCAGAGGAAGAGCATGAGCGTCCTGATCATGAACTCTTCCTTGACCTTGTGCGGCGAGGCATCGCGTTGTTTATTTCACTATGTTATTTTACATTAGAGAACTTGTCTGAGGCATTTTCAATGGCTGTTGAGACAAGTTCTTGAATGTGGCCCACATGTAATACATGTGTGACACGCAATATTTCAACTGAATCCATTATTTTGATGACTTGGATTTTGAAAGTGAACATATTGTAAAGTTCGCAAGTATTTTAATCTAATCTGTGTAGACCACACACTTTTGAGACAGGAATCAGAACGTAATTCTTCTCGATGAAATTACAGAGGACATCGATCATATTCTAGAGGATCTTGGCATACAAACACTAAGCTATCCTCCTTTTCACTTGCAATTTGTATGCCAGTGTTCGAAACACGCAAAAGTCTGCGGCCAGGAAGCGCCGATGCAATCGAGTCACTCATCGAGCTGCTGGTCGCAAGCAAAGCAGAGGTAGAGAGAGACCGCGACCACCACATCCACGCGCATCTCTCGACGGGCGATCCACACACCAACAACACCAACAGCAACAACAAACGATGGTGCTCACGAACGAGACGACGCACACGTACCCGTTCCACTGGGACGTCGTCACGCGCGCGTTCTGGAACAAGTACCCGAACTCGATGCTCACGCACGTCGAGCGCATGGATGTGCTCGAGCGCCGCGTCGATGCGAACGGGTGCTTGCGCACGAGCCGCTTGGCCAAGTGCACGCAGGCGAACGTGCCATCGTGGGCCAAGTCGATGCTCGGGACGTCGTCGTACGTGTTTGAAGAGACCGTGTGCGACCCAAAGACCAAGACGCTCGTGCTCAAGTCGACGAACCTGTCGTTCCGGTCCGTCGCGACAGTCGAAGAGACGTGCGTGTACTCGGTGCACCCCGAGAACGCCGACATGACGCTCTACAAAGCAGAAGCGAAGGTCACAGCGTTCGTGCCGATGCTCTCGAAGAAGCTCGAGAGCTTTAGCGTCAGTCGCGGCGCCGAGACCGCTGCGAAGGGCATTCGTGCAGTCGAAGCGATCTGCCACGACATCTTTGACGGCACGTTCGAGCCAGCGCTGTGCGAACCCGCGAGCGCAACAGACGCAGCAAAGCCGCAGAAGTGAGCAGCAGACGCACGCACGAGCGACCGACTGGTCGTCGTCCTCGACTGCGATGTGCGACAGACTCGATCGATCGAATGGCGCGCTCTCTGCACTCGCGCCTCGAGCTAAGTGCGCGCGTGACGCACTCGACCGCAGCGTGCGCTCGGACTCCCTCTTCCTCATTGTCCAAGCACCCGAGGCGCTCGACTTGATCGCTCGCTTCTCGACGCTCGAGCCATGAGAGAGAGAGAGCAGCGCGTCGTCGTCGTCCACGTCGTCTCTCCTCTCGCGCTCGTTTCTACTTGTTTTATCTATAGACGCTTCGGCCCTCGTTCTTACGTCGCCCCTCCTCATGCGTTGTTTATCATCATCTATCAGTTCGTTAATCTATCTGCGCACGCACCACTCACGCTCACTCACGTCCATCCACACGCGGCCATCGATCGCCTCACGCGACCGACTCGGGTACGTGAAGCGTCACGTCGTCTGTGTGTACAGGCGCTGCTGCTGCGACTGTCGTCGTCGTCGTCGGATCGGAGCTCTCGGCGCTCACCGACGCAGTCGTCGTCTCGACTCGACTCGACTTCGTGTCGAGACTGCTCGACTCTGTTGTAGCGGACGGCTCGGTCGTCGATGGGTCTGCAGCTACCGGCGTCGGTGTCTCCGCAGTTGCTGACGTAGCACATGAGGACGACCGCGTCGCTGGTGCTGGCAGCGCTGCGAGGAGCTCGTCGACAGTCGCAAACGTCTGTGACTTGAGGATCGCCGCGAGCGCGTCGGGGCAGGCGCTACAGCTTGTTAAATAGGCTAGCGACAGCAGCAGTAGGCGTCGTCGGTCCGTCAGTCCAGTCGCTCGCATCTGACCATGGCGTCCTCCCAATGCACCGCACCTTGCTGCTTCACGACCATCTCTGCAAACACGATGCGGACGTTCGAGACTGGATCTGCTGCGAGCGAGAAGCACGGAGATGCGAGGTGCGTCGCAAAGAACGCGCAGCGCTCGTCGTGCGTGAACGCCGCAGTCTCGCTCGCGTCCGTCACTGCGCTGTCTGACGCGTCGACAAACGCCTCGCAGATGCGCACAAACGTCTGGCGGTCGCTAAAGTGGCGCGACGTCGCGAGCGCAACGAACGTCTGCGTTACCGTCTCGAGCCACGCGGCGTTCGACCGCAGGCGCGCAACGAGCAGCGGGCACGCCTGTCACACACAGTCACACTGTCAGGACGTCGCGCATCCAAAAAGCACAGCCTCACAAGACGAAGACGTACGTGGTAGCTCGCTTGCCGCACAACAGCGACAGGGTCCGTCACGAGCTTGAGCACGAGCGGGTAGATGACTGCGAACGTCGCGTCGCGCGTAAAGATCTCGCAGAGCTGCGCGAGCTGGCGACTCACGACTTCGCGCACGCGCCACTTGGTCGCGTCTGCGGCGCTGCTGTTGAACGCCGTGAGGACCGACAAGTAGCTCTCGCGGAACGCCGGCGAGACGTGCGCCAAGAAGTCGGCAAAGTGCATCATTGCACCGAGCTTGACGTCGTCCATGTCGTGGAGGTAGCTGTCGAACGCGGTTGCGAGCTGCGCTTCGGTCGCGTCTTGACCCAAGACGCGCGCGAGCTCGTGCAGTGAGTACGCAAACGTCCGGCGGATCTTCCAGAACGCGTCCGTACTGAGGACGTCGAACGTCGGCGCGAGCTTTGGCCACGCGCTTGGGCCCAAGATCGTCACGATCGCAGGGAAGCTGAACGCGCAGTGGAACTTGAGGTCCGCTTCGCCAGAGCCGCCGAGTTGGTTCGACACAGTCGTGGCCATGCTTAAGAAGTGGTCCACGAGCTCGTCGCTCACGTCGTCGGGCTCGAGCGCCGCGATGAACGGACCGAGGTTCTGGAACGCCGCCATGCGCACCCAGCGCGACGAGTCGCTCACAAACTTGTCAAAGAGCGGCACCAACAGCGGCCCGCGGTCCGACGGCGCAAGTGCGTGCGCAACGGGCACGAGACACTCGGCGCAGGCTTTGCGGACGCCCCAGATGTCGTCGTGCGCGAGTTTCTGGAACGCAGGGAGCAGGCGCTCGCGACTGAGCTCTTCGCCGGCGATCTTGCAGACCATTGCGAAGCTCTGAGCTGTCGACTTGCGCACGCGGAAGACTGGGTCTTCCGACAGCGAGATCAGCTCTGGGACGCAGAACTGCTGACAGAGCTCTGGTCCAAAGAACTGCGCGAGCCCGTGGTAGAGCGCGACGGCTGCGATCCGGAACTGCTCGTTGTCGTCGTCGTGTGCGAGCGGCAAGACGATCGTGAGGATGTGCTGACCTTGGTCCTCCGACTTGACGAGCGCAGCGACTTCGACGAGACTCTCGCTCGCAGCAGCGCGCACGTCGTGCTGCTCGTCCGAGACGAGGCGCGTGAGCAGCGGCACCATGATGTCGAGCAAGACGCGGTAGCCGGCGTCCGCGCCAGTGTTGACGAGGAACTGGCAGAGCAGCGGGAACTGGAACGCCACGTGCTGTCGCACGACGTACTCGATGTCGCTCACGAGCGGCTCAAGCAGCGGAATCAGTCGGTCGCACGTCGCTAGGAAGCTGCAGCAGCAGGCAAAAGCGTCTGTAAGCGTCTTGGTGATGGAGCAACGCACAGAGAGGCGAGAGATTGACGGACGCACCCGATCGACGTCGCTGTGGCTTGGAGCATCTTGACGTGCATCACGCGCTGGAGCGCGATGTTGCTGCAGACGTACTTGGTCACGCGGTCGACGTCGCTGAGACTGTCGTCGATCGCGAGATCTTCAAACGTCGGGCCGTTCGGGAGCTCTCCGCCGCGCATCTCGCCATCGTCCTAGTTCGACATACCCACACGCATACAAGAAGATACAGAGAGAGACTGAGCATTCGTGTGCACTGTATCGACGCGTGAGCATACACGCTGGACATGTACACACACATAGGTAGGAATGCGAACTCGCATGGACACACGAGTGCGACGTATGGCAAGAATGGACAAATCGTCACGCTTGTTCGCGCACTGTGACCGACGCGCTTGAGCGGCACCAGCGCTGCATTCGAGTGATGTATGGTGGATGCAGAGCATGTAGAGAGGGAGACGAAGCGATCCATTCGCATATCGACGCACGCACGCGCGGCTCGCAGGACGTACCAGATCATAGTTCATGCTTGCGGGCGCCGCGTTGTCGTCGTCGTCGTCGATGTCGTCGCTCTTGGCTCTTGCTTGTTTTGCTTGCTCTTGCTCTCGCTCTCCCCCTATCCAAAAACCCAGCAGCAAAAACCCACACGCATGCAATTACCTCGGTTTCACCACTAGCAAATTGATTCGAAGAGAAGATAAATTATTATAGCACAAAATATTGTGAGAAATGACGTTTTAAGTCACAACTATCACTTACTGAACATAATGCGCTCGCGCCTTTTCATGTGTTACTCGTGCCTCACAGTTGAAAGATACTCTATTACTTAAAAGTAGACTGAGCGACTTCTTAATCTATCTAGCCTGTAGATATCTAAACTAAAACATTTACCTTCGCTGTTCCACAAGTTTGTTACTAGTGCTTAATCATGCGTCGACGTTCTTCACGCCAGTAATTTGCGCTGTGTCCGACGAGAGGCGAATGCAAACGACTTCCTTGAGGATCGAGCTGCGCGTTGTGAGCACGAAGTCAAAGTAAGCGCCACCAAGAGAGCTCAAGTGACCGGCCGGAGCCGTCGCGGCGCCGGACGCGCAATTTGTCGGCACGCCTTTCAGCGCATCTACTGCGGCTCACAGTGTGTCCTATGCTTGCAACTAAGCTCTTGATGTGTCACAAGCTCGAGTCTTGTTGTCGACCTTGTCTGAACCGTTGTTGCGTGCTGTTGGCTCGGAGTCCTCTCCGGAGTGCGCTGATGCGTCCATACCATCGCTTGACCATGCCCTTAAAGTTGCGGGAGCTGGGGTATGGCGCCGTCCAGAACTGATGGTGCCGCGAGAGCCGACAGCTTTGCCACACTGACTAGATGATGCTGAACTACGACCCAAGCGTCGAAAACTGCGACGTTGCGAGAAGCGAGAACGCTTTGAAGCGAGATTGGACAGTGAAGAGAAGACAAACGAGTCAGCAAGCGAGGAGCGACCAGGCAAAGTGTACGTTGTCGCTGCAATCATCAATAGACGTGGCCGCCGATCGGAGCGAGAGTTCCTCGCGATGTGTGAGGGAAACTTGGCCGAGTGAAAGTACCTGTCGGATCTGGGCAACTGCCTTGAGCTAGTGCGCGCGTACGATTGGTATCTCGCGCTTTACCCAGACCGTGACATTCCGTACTCCGAATTCGTGAGCGGTGATCTTCTGCAATCTGGTTGGTGGCGGACAGCCCGAAGGGGGGGGGGCTTGGCGCTCCACGCCGTTGATATGGCGCTTGAGCTGTTGTTCGTGCCGAAGACCGTGACGACGGCGGTGAGGGAAAACGGTGTCGCCTTTTTGCAGCAATTGGCGCAAATCGATTCGAAGCGTATTGGCGGGCTGACGATGTCGCAGCTGTTAAAGTTCCTCGATCGGGGCTCGCTGCGCTCCGGGGCCTACTTCGACATGCAGGGGTTAAAGGAGAACTACTACAGAGGCAAAGACTCCGGGCCGATCCCCCGATCACCGAGATGCCGACCCACTCGATGACGGCGTGTACCTCGTGTACGCGTACAAGCGATCGCCACTACCATAATAGAAAAAACAGCGGATCGTGCCTACACAGTGAACACAACACTAA